>CANSZD010003441.1:452500-622500 GCA_947648045.1 Beta corolliflora
GTTCATCTGACCGATCCGATGTGCACGCTGCAGCGCTTGTCTATCAACCTGAGGATTCCAATCTTGCTCATAAAATACAACCTGCAATAGTTTTCAAACGAAAGCAACTGAACGTTTATATATTTATTATTGTCCATACAATAAACAATTTTGATCTGCATTTGATGGCATAGAAGAACGAAGCACTACCACAGAACAGTACAGCCCAAATTACAGACTAAGTTATTCAAGGGAGAAGAAATGGAATAGAGAAATTATTTCTCATCTTTACCAAATTATTTGCAGCTATACCCAATTCATGACGTGTTTACTTGACAGCTTAGAGTAACAGTAAGTACTACTTAAGAAGCAGCTTGGTCGCCTCAGATACAATTTTTTTTTTGTTGGAGATTAAAAGGCATCTTCATAGGGTACATGTAACATAGGATGGCCCTGTCGAGTTGGGTTCATAAATGTAGAACCTGTTCCCTTCAACACTCTCCCTACAACTCCCCCCTGGAAACTAAAAGAGGAAAGGAGAAGAGAGTACTAATAAGTTCTATTAAATAAAATAAAATCTGGGACTGGTTTTAGAATTAGAAATATATCCAATCTCTTAAAATTGTTCCAGCATATGATGTCCGTATGGAGAGATTGCAAGAAAGATTTTTTTCCAAAAGACACTACATAATTTTCCAAATTTCAGGAATGTCGCCATCTGTTACACCATGGACATGTACCTGGGAGTGGCCACTAATATTCATTAATCTCAGCAAGTGTATGGACAGAAACACGTGAGGTGGGAACGGAGAGATGTTTTTGCAATAAGAATACAAAATATGGGTTTATAAAATTCTTCTACAGTATGAAGTAGAACATACAGTGTCAGCAGCCATGAGATTCAAACCTACTCCACCAGCTCTTGTAGATATCAAAAAGACAAAAGCACCTTGTTCACTGGATTCAGAGTTCAGATTCCCAGAGGTCGAAACACTGAAATTTCTTATTGCAGCAAAACGCTCTTCTGCTCGAATTGAACCATCAAGGCGCTCATAAGAGTAACGACGTAACTCCAAATAATCCTAAATAGCCAGGGAAAACGTTATAAATTCATATACTGATCTGCATAACAATGCTACTGATTGCTCACACCTCTTAGAAGAACATATCAATAATTTACGAAGACACCTGTAAGATATCAAGGGTCTGGGTCATCTGAGCAAACAAAAGAACCCGGTGTCCAGATTCGTGCAGCTTTTGAAGAAGTTGATCCAATACCATAAGTTTACCACTAGCCTGAAACAGAATTTAGTTAACAAATCAAATTCAGCGCATAACATATTCATCATCTTGTCTATCTTCTCTTATGTTTCTGCTCCCTCCATATAATAGTAATCATAGAAGAAAAAAAAGTTGCAAAAATTTAAACTGCGCATAGTGCAGAGTCTGCAGACCAAAGAAAACATCAATATGAATTGCCACAAAGCAAAGATACTACCATGAATGCCAAATACCTTGTCCAGTGCTCCCCCCCAAAAAAAAAAAAAAAACAAAAAAAGGCTACACAAATGAAATGGTGCCTACCTGGACAAGGTGTTCACCCTCTTCATACGGTTCAGGTTCAATGCCAGGGAAGAGATAAGGGTGGCTACATGCCTTGCGGAGCTGGACTACCTGCAGGAACATAACAAGTACAATTTAACAAAATCAACAAACAACAAAAAGTGGTCAGTCTTGATATAACAGGCTAATAGCTGAGCAAGCCCAATTGTGCTCCTAGGCGATGCCAACAAACAATAACAAAAAGACTATCTAATTATCCAAGAGTATTTTTTTTAAAATAAAAACCTCCATATTCACTTTAAGGAATATGGACCATATTAAGATTTGAGATTTTGATAGCACTTCATTTAGCATGATCCAGCTCTACATAGGTTGGGTGAATACCAAAAGAAGCCTATGGAAACAGAATATTAGCATCAACTTTTGATGATGAACAAGTTCATGCGGAAGGAACAAAGATCATACTCCCTCCGTTTCTTTTTAGTTTACTCACTTCACTTTGGGGAGAACCAAGGAGGAAGTCCAAAAGCATGAGAGAAATTGTAAAGGTAGAGAGTGAAA
The DNA here is from genome assembly GCA_947648045.1 of Beta corolliflora. Classification (NCBI taxonomy): domain Eukaryota; kingdom Viridiplantae; phylum Streptophyta; class Magnoliopsida; order Caryophyllales; family Amaranthaceae; genus Beta; species Beta corolliflora. Next base: position 454,604 of record CANSZD010003441.1, read on the forward strand.
CTGAAAAGTGATAGAAACTAAAAAGTGGGTTAAAAAATTAAAAGGTGGATGATATGGGTAGAAAAAGAGGAGAAAGCAAATGGGACATGTTATTAAAAATAGAAGGCAACAGTGTGTAGATTAAAAAGAAATAGACCAAAAAGGAAAATGTGTAGATAAAAAAGAAACGGAGGGAGTAATACGCAAACTCTTAGCTAAGGGTTATTGTTTTCACTTTCCAGTCCATATCACAAGCTGCACAAAAAAAAATTATCAGAAAAGATATCACGATAACTGAGAGAAAGTTGACTAAACTTAGATCAAAGACCACATCAAGTACTTCCGTCAAGAAAGGGCATTCAGAGTCGATGGTCACAATGCAACCATACAATCTCCAGTCAAATATAATAGGTTCACTATGATGAGCATGTTGATAAGATGACTTACAACATTTTGCAACGATTGGACATTCGATGTTCCAGAAGCCAAAGCAAGAAGTCTAGGGAGCTCTTTCCTCAAAATTGATGTGTAAACACTCTTCTGCAAGGCCACAAGTGGCACCATCCTATAGAATTGGAAAGATAAATACAAAAGATTTATTCACGGCATATATTGTAATTTAGTTGTTATCTTAAATAATTAGCACAGTAATACAAAACAGGAAGAACACATTATATATAGCAGCCAGTAGCAATAGAAGACCAACACTGTAATCTCGGTAAGAGGAGGCAAGACAAGAGTTCCACATTCAACAAGCTTAGATTTTGTCCTGCGAAGCATAAACGCGCCAAGTAAGCACTTCAAAGTGTTGATGCTCTCCTTAACTGCGGCACCATCATGACCTGATGAGGAAAATCCAGGTGAAAAGATGCACGAAGAAAAACACTATAGTCTTACAGGTTTATACTTATATAAGCTAATAGATTGGCTTGCCTACATGGTCCTTATCCAAGCACCTGTGTTGTGTGCATCAAAGCTCAGAGTGCAAGAGAGGAAAGTGTGCATGTGAAAACTTCTGCTAAATCTAAAACAATTACAGGATGGCCAATATATCTAACCAATATCTCATGGGTCACTGGCTCATTGCTGAATAAGCAATCTAAACATGACAAACAAAAGGGTACTGAAAAACCGAACAAAAATGGTACTTCTGTAAGAGGCAATACACAGTGAGAAAGGCACATCTGCACATGAAAGAACTTTTTAAACAGGTTGTTATATATATTTAGTTGCTCTGTCATTTGCTTTACTAACAGCTATATCCACCTCCTCATACGCCATCTTGATGAAGATACTATTCATGAGATGGTTCAAACTGAAAACTAAACACTATCAGTCTTCAACTATGAAGAGCTCATACCATGACCAAAAAAACCTTGTTACTACTCCAAAAACAAAAAAAAAGTATAAAAGATTTAATCCCTTTCAGTATGATGACTGAAAAGGCAAAACCAATACTTAGTGAACACTCACCAAAAAACCTTTTTCCTTTTTTCCACCTTAGGAAAGAAGGGGGGAGGGGGATGACCAGAAAGCTTATACATTATCCATCAATCTATGCAGAAAAGGGAAAAGGTACACAGCAGCAGAATGGTGAAAAGTGCAAGAAAGGTTGACTGCTGTAAAAAGTACAAGAAATCTCTAAGTTCTCAAAAATAAAAAAATTATAGCCTAATGATAGTCTGAGGAAAGAATACCAGCAGAAGCATCTCCAACAGCCTTAAATGTGCGAAGGAACTGCTCCAATGTTCCAAAAACAGAAGGCATACAGAAATGCATTAATGCCCAAAGTTCAGTAAGATTGTTTTGGATGGGTGTGCCTGTCATCAGCAAACGTCTTGGCATAACATATTGCTCTCTGAGCACGCCATACAGAACCTGTGGTAAGGCACTTCAGAGTTGCATAAGACAGCCAAACAGATTGATATTTGCTAATTTAATACACTAAATTTAATTTCCTTTTGAAGATATTAATAACTCATATTATAAAAGCAATTCTACAATTGACTTTTACAGGTATATTCTTCTAGAGTGCACCTAAAAGTATACACGATTCATATTCATGTACAAACTAAGGAAGAGGGTTTACCCATAGAGCTTTTCTAAAGTTCATGAAAGCATTCTACAATTGATATAAAGATAAAAGATGGTTTTGGAACAAGAATAGAAGGTATCTCCACAGTAAATGAGGCTGACTTGCTTTAGAATATGGCAGCTGGAGGAGAAATACAGGTACTGTGTGTTCCAAAAAATAAAGACAGGGCATAATAAAAAGAAGCTCCACCATACAGCACAACATTATGTATACAAAATTTAAGGAGCATGGTGTCCAACTTACACTTGAAGGATTCTTAAGCCTTTGAGCTTCATCAATCACAGTGTAATGCCATTGAAATTGCGAGAGGAAGTCTTGGTCAATGAGTGCAATGTCATATGTTGTCAAAAGCACATCAAAGGGTAACAAAGACACCTGATTATGATTCAACCACAATGGAAATATTTGTATATTGCATTAGAAGTTTGAATATATCCTAAATATATGTTTGGGCAAAAGCCGTAGAATCATTTTACTTGTAATCAGAAGTCATGGCACAATTACCTCAGAAGATGAAGACCGTGCTTGAACATGCTCATACATTGTCCTCCTTAAGGTACGTCTGTGCTCTTTTTCACCAACATATCTGAGAACCCTCAACTTAGAAGCAAATTTCCCTATTTCTGACACCCAGCCGTCTATCACACTTAAAGGGCACAGGACCACTGCGTTAATGAAAAATGACATTCAAATCAACTGAGTAGAATAAAAACTTCAAATAAAATGTACGTTATTATGTGTGATCCAAAACCGGTTGACTCACAGAATGGCCCTGGCAGTCTTCTACAAAACTTCAAGTAACACAGGAAAGTGATAGCTTGCAATGTCTTTCCCAATCCCATCTGCCAATATTTCATTTCAGTGCAAGAAAAGAGAATCAGACATATCAATTTCCATCAAGATGCTTTGCATCATGGTGATGCCTACATCCTACTTTCACTTCCATTACATTCATCAATAAAGAGTTAAGAGCAGTGACAAAAAGCTACTCAAGAATTCCAGAAGGTGTCGTACCTCATCTCCTGCAAATAAAAGAGCATATAAGATTAAAATTACACGAATATCAAGATAAAGATTCAAAACCCTTTGTTGTTACACAATTTAACACAAAGTAAAACATAAATGCAAGGAACCTTAAATCAGTCATATGTATGCAAGGAAGCAGGTGAGCTTTACTAACTCAAACCAACAGCATGAATAGTTCCTGCAAGCTTTAAAATTCAAAACTCAAAACAAAAAATTAAAAAAAAAAATTGCACAATCGTATGCCGTCCTTGTGTAATACTTCTCCCCAAATTTAACTCTCAGCTACTCAATCCCAAACCAATGAAGTTCAAACAAATTTCAACCTAAACTAGAGATTAAATAATCCCAAAGTATAATATCTACCGCCTCCTTTTCTTTTTAATCTACACATTTTCACTCTCACCCTTGCCAACGCAAAACATGGACCATCAACATAACTAATTATCAATAAGTATACATTTATAAAAAAATTGATATTTCAAATATATACATTAAGACGAACGTAACAAGATTCCACTATATGAATAGTGTCAAAGTTTCACTCTCACCCTTGCCAATGCAAAACATGAACCATTAATATAACTAATTATCAATAAGTAAAAATTATAAATATATGATAATGTCATATAATATACCTTAAGACGAATGTAAGTTATGTAACAAGATACCAGTATATAAATAGTATCAAGCTAATTAAAAAATAAATAAATAAAGAATTAATATTGGAACAACGCTAAATTTAAACTAAAAATAATCTAATTAACCTAAAACTTACAAAAATGGCGAGAAATTATACGCACGAAAGTCAAACAAAGTCAAGAAGAAGTCAAGAGAGAGAGAAAGTTAGGTTAGCAAAATTACCGAGAATAACGTTAACGCCGAGAAGATAACGGCGGATAAGCCATGAAACGCCGTCAATTTGATGAGGTTTAAGAGTAGCCGTAACTCCGATTTCTTCGCAATTGAACGACGTCGGAGTTTCGTCGGCCGCCATAACAATCTTCGCCGCCGCTTTCAGCCTCTGCTCGTACGACGCACTCATCTCTAGTTATTTTCTCTCTCCTTTGACTTTGACCAAGCAAAAAGAAAACCGTCAAATGTCAATGGTGATTTGGCGGGAGAAAGGAAGACACTGACAGTGTTGAGTATAATTGTTCATGTATGCCACGTTGTATGCTGTTGTGGCACGCTTTTGAGTAGGGGTGTAAGCGGATTGCGAAAAGTCAGAAGTCCACGTCAGTCCAAGTCCAAACTTGTCGGCTGGACTGACCTGAAATTTTTTTTGGGACTCGACTCAAATTTTCGAATTCAAATATTTTCGATTTGGATTTGGACTCACCCTTTTGGAGTCCAATAAGTGTCGATCCAAATTCAAAAATATTTTTATATATAATATATATTTAATATTTATATATATAATGTATATATATTTAATATTTATATATATAATATAAAATATGTATGTGACTTATTTTATGGAATGAATATAATGAGCTTAATTTTTCACATTCAATTATGAGAAAACGTTGTGAATCATTGAATCTAAATCGGTTGAAAATAATAATATAATAATCGGACTTTGAAATTTTGATTTGGATTTGGATCTCAAGAAAAAATTATCGGATTGGATTGGATTGATTTCGACTCAAAAATATTTGGATCGGACTTTGACTCAATTTCGAAGTCAAAAACTTTAATTTGGATTTGGATTATAAAGTTCAGTCCATCCACTTACACTCCTACTTTTGAGTTGCTGCCAGCTGTGCTGCTGATTTACCATTTTATCCCCACCCAAGGCAACGGTCACAGATTTTTGAGCTAAATCAAGTAAAACCAAGGCCCAAAAAGTTGCAGGTAATGGGATTTCTTTTTACCTTTGTTTTTTTGGGTCAGGCCCAATATGTATTTGGGGAATATTTTCAGACCCCGAAATGTAAACTTGCGTTAGAGTGCGAAATTCCATAGGTCCGAGTATCCGAACCCTAGCCTGAAAAAGTTACTTTTTGGGAAAATGTCAAACCTAGCCAATGATCACCTCTTAGTTTTAATATCTATCACAAAATAAGTCAAAATGGTCCTAATTTGACTTTTTTATCTCTCAAAAATATGCTAAATATGAATAACAAATAGGAATGGAGGGAGTACTTGATGTACATTAAATTTTACCAAGTTGTAAATTACTCCAAAATCCAGATTCTTGACTTTCAACATCTCTAATATAAAAAATATATATTATTATGTAAGATTTTATTAGAATCTTTTCCAATATATATTTACAACTCTGTGAAAGACAATATCATTCAATTGACTATGGATGTAGGTTAAAATTAATATTTGATTAGCTATGATAATTAATTTAATCACTCCATCAATTTTTCACTTTTTTCCAGTGATTTGTTGATTTATATTGAGTCATATGGTTTTTAGAAAGAAAAAAAACATATACTTCTTTCATCCTAAAAGAATAATTAACAAGTTATGATGATCGAAAAATGACGTTATTACACTTAAACTAGAATTTCATAATTCATATTCCAAATGATAGGGAGACTAGGTTAAGAAAGGCGAAGACAAGACCACCCATTAAGTTATTTGTGCCATGGGCTGAATCACAACTCGGTTTGGTTTAAGAGTTGGGTTAGTCTTTTTTAAATTGTTTGGTATAATATATAATCAAATTGAGTCCAGTTATAACGGGTCGGAAAAATTAGAAGTTTGACCCCAACCTATCCATTAGGTTGAGCAAATCCCATCAAGACCTGACTCAACCCAGGTGACCCAAGATCAAGGTTGTGCTGTGTGAACTCTGTTCAACATGCTCAATGACCACCATTAGAATTGAGGAAGTATGGCCTAGTTCTCAAGTTTTATTTAGTTGCAGTGATGTACTTAATTCTCATTAGTGTTAACTGTTAAGTATATACTACCTCCGTTTTTTTAGTTGCACCATTTGTTTTTTGGCACTATTCATCAACCAACTTTGTTAAACTATCTCGCATCATTAGATAAGAAAAAATATAGTCAAGTGGGGTCTCGTTAGATTCCTCTCAATGTGAGGATTCCAAATATCAATTTTTAATATTTTTTACTTATACGCAATTAGAGATATTAACGTTCAAAGAAGCGTCGTGGCAAGTGTGAAAAAGCAAATGGTGCAACTAAAAAAACATAGGAAGTATATTGTAATATCATGTGAAGAATGGTGGTAGAAGGGAAAACTCTAAGAGTAAGACCATTATTGTTTGTTTATTATCTAATTGTGTTTCCGGATGCAGGTTGATCGTTGACAATAAAAAATAGGATTTGATCCCTCCATCATGCTTCTACAATTTTCCAAGGAAAAGTGACATTTAAGTAGTGGTTGTCATGTCCATAGTAGTAAGTGTAGTATTGGTTACTCAAATAATGTTTTGTTTTGTCATAATAGTTGTGTCATTGGTCTTGTAACCCACGAAATGGCCTTTGGCCAAGGCCCAAGAGTAGTGGGGTTTGTGTTGTTCTTTGATTATATGTCCTTGTTGAAAAAAAAAATCATGAATTTTGTTTTGAGTGGCTAGACAATTGGACACCCATCAAATCAAGTGGCTACTAATATTCCAACTTGAAGAGAACCTATAGTATGAAGTGCACCCATAAGTGGAGACAACAACAAAATCACTTTGTGCAAACAGGAGGTGCACTAAACACTTGATTGAACCAATTTGCCAAATTAACTTGAATTGCTTCGACTACCTCAATGGTGATGATGCCAACAAGCAACTGAAAGGCCAATTGAACGGTTAATATTGCAGAGTTTTTGTTATATGGCCCTTTCTTGTCATTGCTGGGGGCCAAGGTAGCAACAATGCTCGTAGGATCAAGCATTTAATCATTGTGAATATATTATTTTAGACAAATTTTAAAATAATGATCATCAATTTTAATTAATGATCATTAATTTGGTAGTGGAGACTTTTTATTGGTGCATAAGATTCATAGAATATAAATGATTACTCTCTTTTTGATAATAAAGATATTTGTAAATACTAATTTAAATAGCAAAGTTTTATTGAGCAATAGCCATGAGATCATATTTCGACTACCCAATTGTCCCTTTGATGATTTCGTTCAAGATAGTATCACGCATATAGTAATATGAAATGTCCGATTCCGTAAAATGCTACTTTCCAATTGGCCACCTAAAAAGCAAATAATAAGCATACCTATAGTCTCCATCCATCATTGTTTTAGGGAGGCTAACCAATCAGTGGATTTCATGTCGCACCGGAGGCACGAGTCTTCTTTGCTTTGTTGTTGGTTTTCTTTCTTTTACCCTTTATTTCTTTCAATCATCCGTAAATATACTTTAAGGAGATACTTTGCTCAAAATCATTTTCAATTTTTCTCTCCCAATAAAAAAAACAAGCATAACTTATAGGCTATAGCAAGTGAAACAAACAAAACAGCTAGTATTTCTGCCAATGGCATATGTCCACGGAGGGCTTCAATTTACAAGCTAGTACATGCTAGGTTAATTTACTATCTTATGGTGCACCCACCCATTCAATTATAAAGTATTTGGACCCACTAAATAATGACCAACACCATTGGAAAGCCTCTAATTGGCTATAACACTAGTGGCACTTGCTTGGAATATAGTACATATACTTCTACATAGCAACACCAAATTCTTGAATTAGCTCCCTATACTTATCAACAACCTCAAAGCTCTAAAACAGTTACTTGAAATGCTTGCTAAATCTTACCACATAATTACTCCGTCCATTTTTCGGCCCTCGAGAAGATCTCTACCACCACGTACAATCCGATTTCGACCTTATGCCACCACTACACCACCTATACCCATCTCGATTCCCGGTAATCGAGTTCCGACACAAGAAGTTGTTGATGATGCGGTAGTCGCGTTGTGGGACTACCAATTTTTGTTCATGTCACAAAGGTTGGAAGTACCAAATCCTATTAAACTAAAGCTCATTGAAGGTGCACTTCCAAAAGACTTTCCTTCTGGTACATATTATCTTATTGGGCCGGGCCTTTTCATCGATGATTATGGATCAAAGATCCACCCACTAGATGGTCATGGGTATTTAAGGGCCTTTGAAATTGATGGCCCAAATGGAGAAGTGAGGTTCTCAACAAAGTATGTGAAGACCGACGCCCAAAAGGAAGAATGTGATCCTATTAGTGGGTCTTGGAGGTTTACTCATAGAGGCCCATTTTCTGTGTTGAAAGGAGGTAAGATGATGGCAAATATCAAGGTGATGAAAAATGTGGCAAATACTAGCATCTTAAAATGGGGTGGGCGTTTATTTTGCTTATGGGAAGGTGGGACCCCATATGAGATTGATCCTCAAACGTTGGATACAATTGGGAGTTTCAATTTTATTAATGATGATAATGATAATGATATTGAAGATGAAGTGAGTGTTAATAAACCACATGTTTGGGATCTTGTTGCTCGTGTATTGAAGCCTATACTCCATGGTGAGCACCATATGCTATCTTTTAAGAAATTATATTCAATATCATGACCATGTCTTTTAATAGTATTATATTTGCATTATATTCATGTTGTTTTCTAAATAAGGCTATCTAGCTAACGATTTTATATAGAACAAAGAGGTATAATGAAATTCTTATCCTTACTAGTTTTATCATAGTTAACAAAACAAAAGGTAGAAATATTAATATACCTTTTATTCCGTGGAGAACAATGTAATAAATAATATTTTCTTGTTTGTTTTTCGAAATTTCAGTTAAAGGTATTCACAAGGATAATAAATAAAATCTTCAAAATTTAACGTGCTAAATCTAGATTGTGGCCTAAGAGTATTATTTAAGATAGCATAAAATACAATTGTGTCGTATTTTTTGAGATGGAGGAAGTACTTTTTATTAATTTTAAATCATAATGACGTATCTGTACGTTGTCGTATATGTTGTGCATGGAACAGGAGTCTTCAAGATGCCCCCAAAGCGATTGTTGTCGCACTACAAGGTTGATGCTCAAAGACGAAGGCTTATAGTCATGGCATGTAATGCGGAGGACATGGTACTTCCTAGAAGTCATTACACTTTCTATGGTACACAAAATTTCATCATTCATTTTTGTTCACTTGCATTAGAACATCAGACAAAAAAAAGTTGGTTTACCAATAAGCTGGTAATTAATACTGGTTCTGCATTTAATTCTCGTACTTATCAACTTTTTACAACTTAAGACCTGTTTGGTATATGGTAAATAAGGTAATAGTATAGACAATGTTATATAATAAAGTTTATGTCCATCCTCAGATGCCTCCTTTCTCTTTACAAAATTTCAATAACATCGGTTATCAAATTAAAAGTGATATCGGATAATGATGAAAATTTAAAAGAAAGTCACATATTTGAATATTAGTGAAGTATTTAAGTTTCATTACTAGCTAGACATGGGTATAGGACTAATTTTTCAAATTATATGTAAGTTTTTAAGTTTCATTACCATAATTTATTCTCAACTATCAAATGGGCATTTAATGACGCCTTGTAGTTTTCATCACTTCTTAGGAATTAGGATTTGCTTTGATTCAGATCATAATGTTTCTCAACACAAGAGTATCTAGTAGAGAAAATAAGATAAAATAAATTGTATATTGTTACAAACATAGAAACATCAATGAATTAATTAGCTTTTGTTAAAGGTTGTATCATGGTTTTATGGTGTTTTTCTAGTCCCTGCTTTTGTTTGTGTTCCTATAAAGTAAAGAAAGTCTTTCATAATGGTGTTTTGCCTCTTTTCAATATCAGTGTTTTTTATTCAAGAGGCTGGACTATTTTCTCTCCTTATTTTATCTTTATAAATTCCACCTAATTAATGTGATCAACATCTGTAGTTTACATTTTACTCATGATATTTTGATTATTAGTTTTCGGTGCTCACACACGTATGGTGGTAGACATCTAGTAAGGCATATTGTACTATGATCAATATTTATTTTTGAGAAAGTACTATGATCATTATATCAACGACTTAATTAACGATAATTCTATCCTTTTATTTATTTTTGCAGAATTTGATCCAGAATTTAGATTATTACAGAAGAAAGAGTTCACCATATCAGATCATTCAATGGTTCATGATTGGGCTTTCACCGATACACATTACATTATATTCACTAATCATGTTAAGTTGGACATTTTAGGTAAATTAATTTTTTACTATACATACACTTATTGATTAACCCTACACATTATATACGAAAATTGACTATTGGAATTTTCCAACCATTTCAATTTGGTTTTTCTCCATTTCAGATTACTTGCAATCAAAATATTAATTAGCACATATACTTATAGAAGGATAAAAGACAAGGTAAACATACAAATCAATTACAATAATAATTGAACATTTGTAAAAAGAGTATAGTGATTGGAATATAAGGGGTCTTTATAACATGACATGTTATATTGAATCTGATCAAAAGTAGTCTAGCTAGTTTTTTTTTTTTTGGAAACTATTAATCAATGGATAAAATGTCCATACGCACATATGGAGACACCTCCGCAGGACAATGACGTTCCCAGCGCTGTTCAACACCGAAAGGGATCAGTCGAGCTAGGTGATGGGCAACATAATTCCCAACCCGTAGCACATGCGACCATTTAACAGAAACAAAGTTTTTGCTCAACACCATAGCATCTTCTAACACAGCATCTAAATCAGAGAAAAAGAAAGCATCTCGAGATAATCTATTGGTGACAGTAAGGCAATCAGACTCAAAGATTACGTCCCTCAAACCATGACTACGAGCTACCTTCATTGCGAAACAGAGAGCTTTTCCTTCCGCTACCGCGATAGGCCACCAAGCCTTTACTCTGCGAGTGGCTGCAAAAAGGACTTCACCATGCTCGTCTCTCGCCACCACTCCCATACCGACCCATCCATCATCGCTAAGGAACGCATCAGCATTGACTTTAACGCAACCAGCAGGAGGGGCCTGCCATGTCTTTGTTAAAACCGGAGCTCCAGGGGCAGTCCCGCAATAGATGTGCTTGGCATATTCCCCATAGTCTCGAGCACCAGCACGCGCAAAGGATACAACTTGATCATTCGGACGACACCAAGCTTCAAAGACTACTTTGTTTCGTCGCTGCCACACATAGTAGGCAAGATAACTCAGCTCCACCAATCTTTCATCCGCAATATCCTGCCACCCCTCCCAAAATTCCAGCCACTCAGTCGCATCATGCCCCGGCAGAATTGCTTGCAAACCAGCCATCTCCCATACCTCTTTAACCTTCGAGCAGTGCAGTAAGGCGTGGCTAGTTGTTTCTGGAGATTCGTTGCACAGTGGACAGGTCGCATCAGTGATTATGTGGCGATGCTGAAAAAGTGCACGGAGCGCGGCAGAGGCGGAGCAGATTCGCCACAAGAAAAGCCTCACCTTAGGCGAGACATTAAGACTCCAAATCCTAGTCCATGCCCGGTGAAATAGATCCAGATTTCCCGACTTACCAACCATGTAAGCCGTCTTCACCGAATAAGACTCGTCCTTGGTGAAAGCCTAAGCTACACGATCATGTGGAAGGCGCTCACTCAAAGGCACAGCCATGATAGCTTTCACATCTTGCTCATTGAAATTTTCGCTTAATATATTTGCATCCCACTCCATAGAACCGTAGTCAATCAAATCGCAGACATAGTTGAGACCATCAACTCTCGCACTAGTGATAAACCTGCTCTCATCATTTAGAACCCAAGGGTCACTCCAGATCTTAATAGTCGTACCATTTCCCACTCGCCACAACACTCCTTCCTTGACAAGAGCCTTCGAACCCCATATACTACGCCATGAATAACTCCCCACAAGACCCAAAGAGGACTCGAGAAAGCTGCCACTTGGGTAGTATTTTGCTTTTAAGACCCGACTAAGAAGAGTGTTTTCACATTGGATCAATCGCCATGCTTGGCTACCTAGCAGCGCCTCATTAAAAACCGATAGGTCTCTAAATCCCATTCCTCCCAAGCATTTAGGATTACACATCGAATCCCAACTCTTCCAATGCATGGATCGACGATCACCTTTTTGTCCCCACCAAAACCGAGCCATCGCAGAGTGAATCGATTTAACAACAGTGACTGGAAATCTATATACTCCCATAACATAGGTAGGGATAGCCTGAATAACAGACTTCAGTAAGACTTCTTTCCCAGCCCTAGAGAGCAGCTTGTCCTTCCATCCTTGTAACTTTTTCCAAACTCTATCCATTATCCCAGAAAAAAGATGCTGTTTAGAACGACCTGCAAGTGTTGGGATCCCCAAGTACTTGGAATGTCTATCTACCTGCTTCATTGCCAAAAAATCCACCAACTCCTCTTTCTGCATAGAACTGACACCTTTGCTGAACGAAACTTCCGATTTATCAATATTAATTTTTTGACCAGATGCTACCTCATATTTGTTGAGAATATCAACTATAACTGAGCATTCCTGTCGAGAAGCACGCGCAAAGTGCAAACTATCATCAGCAAAGAGGAGATGGGAAATCTCCGGGCCACTCCGACTAGCCCTCATGCCATGAATCTTCTTATCTGCAGCTGCTTTCCTAACAAGCGCCGAAAAAGCATCTGCAACAAGAATAAACAAGTATGGCGAAATAGGATCACCCTGCCTAATCCCCCGGGAGGGGGTAACAGAGCCACATACATCACCATTAATCACAAAGGAATACCGAACAGAAGACACACAATCCATCACACAGCGAACCCAAGAATCCGCAAATCCCATCTTATGTAACAATCTCCGAAGGAAAGACCACTCAACTCTATCGTACGCCTTACTCATGTCAAGCTTCATAGCCACAAAGCCTCTATTCCCCTTACATCGGTATTTCATAGAGTGAAACAACTCAAGAGCAATTAAGGCATTATCAGTAATGAGCCTACCAGGAACAAAATCACTCTGATTATCAGAAACCACTCCGGGCAATATCAACTTCAACCTGTTAGCTAGAACTTTCGTAACAAGTTTAAAGATTACATTACAAAGACTGATCGGGCGAAACTCAGAAACAAGAGTTGGAGATTTCACCTTCGGAATAAGAGCAATATTAGTACTGTTAAGTGCGTCAGGGGGGCGAGTGCCATGAATAATACCTGACACAGCAGCAGTAACATCATCTCCGACAAAGTGCCAGAAACGCTGATAAAACACAGCGTGCATCCCATCAGGGCCCGGGGCCTTACTCGGATGCATTTTGCGCAAAGCCTCCCACACCTCTTCTTTGCTACACTTTCTACACAGAGCCACATTCATATCATCAGTAATAGAGGGAGTGTAATTTTTTTGCCTATAAATCAGGCCCGTACTTGATTTTAATAGGTTGGCTTTAATTTATTTCCCCATTATCAAATTCAATCCATGGTCACTTCTAACTTATAGAAGTATGAAGTATTAAAGTAACACTCATATAATAACAATATTGTACAATAATGTATTGTATGTATTCATGAAGACATGATTTACTGTTGCATCGATCTTTAATTTTATAGTGTTGCATGCAGGAGCAATGAAAGCCCTATGTGGACAAGCACCCATGATATCGGCGCTTTCAGTGAACCATAGCAAGCCAACGTCTTCCATTTACCTTCTTCCTCGATTTTCCACCAACAATAATAGCAATTCCCAGTGTGATGATTATTGGAGAAAACCTATTGAAGCTCCACAATTATGGTTACTACATGTCGCTAATGCATTCGAGAGCATTGACGATAATGGAAACCTTGCAATTCAAATACACGCCACTGCTTGTTCTTATCAATGGTTCAACTTTCAGAAAATGTTTGGTACGTTATTTAATGAAGTTTATTTTATTTTGTTAGTCATTTAGTACCATTCCAAAAATTCTATACCATCTTATTTGTAGGTCAAATCTACTGAAACAAAAAGCTTAATTAACGTTAGTACATGATGTAATTTTTAAAAAAATTAGTAAGGAAAAAGGAAAATATTAGGATACCCTCCTCACGAGAGGAACTCATCGTCTCATCCTAATGCATCGTTTACAAGAATGAAGTATAAACTAGAATTATTACATGGATTTATGACAAAAGAAGTATCCCCACATTTGCAATCCAATCTGCTGCCTTATTAGCTTCTCTGAAAATATGTTTGATTTTCCAGTTGTTGAAAGAACTGAGTAAAAGTTGAATGTCCATAATGATTTTCCAGTCCATGATGTAATTTGCATCTTACTCCCTACAGTTCTACACTATAGTGTACGCATACATATTACGTGTCCACATACACATACCTATTAGTCAAACGGGCTAACTTTTTTTTTTTTTTTTTATAAAGGTAAGATGAAGTCCCTTGCAAGGAAGGGGGGAAATTGGGGATCCCTCCTTGCAAGGGGTGAGACTCGATCCCAGGATCTCTGGGATCGGAGGTGAAGCCAACACCACTAGGCTATCACCTGCTGCTCAGTCAAACGGGCTAACTATTAATCTATTATTACATGTATTTTGACAGGATACAATTGGCAAAATGACATATTAGACCCTTCAATCATGAATTGCAAAGAAGGAAAGGATCAAACGTTGCCTCATCTTGTTGAGGTTTCATACTTCCCCCAATTCATTCATATACTAATAATATACAACTATACAAGCATGCTAAGTTATTCTATATTACTAATCTTTGATTATGAATCCACAGGTTTCCATCAAAATAGATAGGAACAAAAGGAGTCGAGAGTGTTCTGTGACATGTTTAAAGAAACAAGCTAAATCTTCTGATTTTCCTATTATTAATCCTCAATGTTCGGGTTATAAACATAAATATGTGTATGCAGCTGCTTCTTCTGGTTCTCATCAAACATTGTCACATTTTCCCTTTGACTCAATATCAAAATTTGACAATCTAACTAAAAGAGTAAGTACGTGGTCTCCTGGTAGCCGTCGATTTGTTGGAGAGCCAATGTTCATTTCCAAAGGTTCGTTTGTGGAAGACAATGGATATCTTCTAGTGGTAGAGGTGAGAACTTATTATCTCAATTTTTGCCCATTATAAAAGAAAATACAATTTATAAGAGTGATTTCAACAAATATTTCATTTGTTTCTCAATAAGTGACATACTTTGACTTATACATTATTTATACACCTCTCTTTATTTTATTTTACTAATATGTATAACAAAAAATGATAATATAAAATGTTGTTGAATTTGTTTCACTGAATATCTTTATCATATCAAATTTTTATAGATAAATAATTAGAAATGTTAATGGTCATTAAAGTTGTGCATCGGCAAGTGTGAAAATCAAAGTGGGTCACTTATTAAAAACGGAGGAAGTAATGTTTAGTTCCTAATAAATGATAAATTAATAAGTTTATACTATAATAATATATTGGTATGAACTATTAAGTATTATATGAGAAGTGTGATGAATTTACTTTCTAATTTGCAGTATGTAGTTTCACGTCGAATGTGTAATCTAGTGATATTAGATGCTAAACGAGTTGGTGGAGAAAGGGCGGTGATCGCAAGACTTGAAGTGCCAAGGTCATTGACTTTTCCTCTTGGCTTTCATGGCACTTGGACTCCAATAGAATGATGATGAAGTAGGAGCCCATTGTTGGCAATGTATAGAGGAACTAAATATTGGATACTTCCTCTTTTTAGTAGTTGTCATTTTTTTAGGTTTTGCACTACTTATATATGTATTTTGACACATAATTTGTACCTAATATATAATACAAACTTTAGTACGTAAAGCATAATATTTTAACTTTTTATAGTTTTCACAAGTACATGATGATAGATATTATTGATAGTTAAAGTAGTATACTGGCAAGTGTGAAAATCATAACATTGCACTATAAAATAGAGAAAGTATTTGTTTGTTTCTTATTATCTCATGTAGTTTATGAGCTAATGTTTTAATTTTATGATGCTTATAATTTCTTGAGCCATATAACTTTACGACACAAGTGTGCATAATCTAATCACCTAAATTTGGCCTTGGTATAGAGCATATAACGTTCATCAATTGATTAAGAATCGGTATCCGATATATGAAAATCATTAATTTTGGGATTTCGGCCCACACTAAGGGTGAGATTATTCATGGTCTAGAAGTGGAGTCTTGAAGCAAGATTCCTCCAAGACTTGCAATAAAATATTAACAATATGGAAGGAGTCTTGACTCTTAAGACATTCGATCCGATTTTTAAGATTTCAGATTCTTTTTTAAACGGGAAAATTAATCGCATATATGTGAAATGTGAATTTTTTCCTTCAATAATGCTAAAATGGGTATTAATTCCTGAAATGTGCCCAAGTTCAAATTAATTCCCTGGGTACCGTCCACGTAGGACGGCACGCGAGAATTTTGTTTTTTAACAAAACCGCTACTCCAAGTAGCGGTTAATAGCAATAATGTAAAGTTGACCGCTACTTCAAATAGCGGTTATATGATGTCCTTAAGACAAGTTATAAAAGGCATGCATATAAACCGCTACTTCAGTAGCGGTTATACCAATAATGTAAAGTTGACCGCTACTTCAAATAACGGTTATATGATGTCCCCGGCATGAGTTATAAAAGGGATGCATATAAAACCGCTCTGAAGTAGCGGTTTCTTGTGAAAAAAAAAAACAATTTTTTTTTTTTTTTTTTTTTTTTTTTTTTTGTTTCACAAGAAACCGCTACTTCCAAGTAGCGGTTTTCTTTAAGAAACCGCTAGTAGCGGTTTTACCCCATATCTTGTTTTCAAATAAGCTTGAAGTTAACCGCTACTCTACGAGTAGCGGTTTCTTTGAAAAAACAAATTTACGGCGTGCGCGTCCCACGTGGACGGTGCCCGAATTAATTGAACTTGGCGCATTTCGGAATTAATACCCATTTTAGCATTATTGAAGGAAAAAATTCGTGAAATGTCCGTAAATTTCAAAATAATAATTTTTAATAAAAGATTCTGGAACTTTGCGACTTTAGTAACAACTAACAATAGACAAACAAGACAAAGTCATTATCACCTTTTTGAACCCCAACCGAAATCAACCTTAGGAACTAAGACTCTCTAAAACCCATTATTTCAAAGCCTTAGAAACAGAACACTTTCCTCTTCTCCATTTCCATCTCCAATGTCCACAAACTGAAAAATTTGACAGACAAACACAATCAATAATCAATCTATAAGAATGGCGGGATTCGCCCCCTTCTCCTCCTCGGCTCCCTCCTTCGGCTTCGGCGCCTTCTCCTCCTCCTCCTCCTCGGCTCCCTCCGGCGGCTTCGGCGCCACCTCTTCAGCTTCATTTTCATCTTCTCCCTCCTTCGGCTTCGGCGCCGGTTCTTCAGCTTCACCATCTCCCTCCTTCGGCTTCGGCGCCGCCTCTTCGACTTCATCTTCTCCCTCCTTCGGCTTCGGCGCTGCCTCTTCAACCTCCTCGGCTCCTTCCTTTGGCGCACCCTCAGTTCCGTCTTTTTCTCTCTCCTCCGCTGCTGCTTCTTCCGCTCCGAATAAATTCGGATCATCTTCTACTGCTCCGTTACCATTTTTCAGACCATCTTCTTTATTCAATTTCAACAATGACACCTCCTCTGCTACTTCTGCTGCTTCAGCTACCAAGACTACTACTACTACCCCTGCTCAGTCTCAGCAGACTACTACTACCACTCCCACTACTGCTGCTATCACCACGACTACTACTACTACTACTACTACTACTACTCCCTCTGCTACTGGTGAGCTTTGCTTAACTTTGTCGTGTCAGCCACCTTTCAGCTTTTATTGCATAGATTTCTGTTATTGTTTTGCTTGATTGGATGCTTCATGCTTGAGAGTATCAATTAGTTGACATTATCATGTTTACTTGTTTTCTCATCATGGATGTAGAGCAATCAGCAATGAATGTATGACCTGTGATGTGGAAAAATGCATAAAGTTTGTACTTCTATGTGATTGATTTTCACCACTAAATCTCCACTAAATCTCCAATCTCGAAATAAACACTTATGCCACTTGCTAAGATTGATTTTCAACAAGGTGTAGATGTTGCATCGACAAAATGAAGCCAAATCCTAAAGTTAGCTCTTCGTAAAATGCTTATATATTTTCCTTTCACTTCTATGAGTTTTAAGAGAATAAACTGCACATCTTATCTGGTTACTTAGGCGGCGGCGGTGGAAGAGGGTAAGGGTGGCGGCGGTGGCGGGGTTGAAGGGGGTAAGGGATGGCGATGGCAAGGTGGTTTAAATTGAAAGAGAAGTGTAGTGGTGGTGGTGGTGGTGGTTATAGGGGAAAGGTTATGGTGGTGTAATGTTAAGGTTTCCCTTAGATATTTTGAAACAAACAATCTAGTAAATCTAAGGGTTTAGCTTTCCATTCTCCACATTTCCCTTTCTTTTCCCCTTTGTAAACCAAACACCCCCTTAAATGTATGTCATTGTGTTTGTTAGTAATTTTCATGGATCTTGTGGAAATTAAAAGTTGTTTTTTTTTTTTTTTTTTTGCTTTTCTTTGTCTGTCAACAAGTCCATATTGGCTTTATACTGTCGTTTACTTTGAAAAACACATTCTGTGTGATGTCTTGCAGTAATATGTTTGTTTTCATGGATCTTGTGGGAATTAAAAGTTGTTTCTTTTGTTTTTTTGCTTTTCTTTGTCTGTCAACAAGTCCATATTGGCTTTATATTGTCGTTTACTTTGAAAAACACATTATGTGTGATGTCTTGCAGTAATGTGTTTGCTCCTTAGTGTAATGCTGTGAGTTTTTACTCAAAAGTGTGCAAATGATATTTTGTGATTTTCTAATTGCATTCAAGTGTCAATGATCCTATGTTGTTACGGTTCTCTGCAATTTGTGCTCTATTATTGTTTGAGTTTTATCTTTGAAGAAAAAAATACATCTCAATTAAGATATCCTGAAGCATGCCGCAAAGGACTAGGAGTACATATTGATAATCGTTGAAACATAATTTATTTCCTACTTGTTTTTCAATTTGCCATATGGTACTCGAGAAGCTTGTATTGTTTATGTGATTGCGAGATTCCTATTTTAGGTTTTCTGGCTTCAACTTCTGCCTCAGCGTCCATCCCCAGCTCTACAACAACTGCAGCGCAAACATCTTCATCTCTTGCTGTAGCCTCAAGTAGTGGGTTAGTGGCTTAGTGCCCATTTATCTTTGTAGCTTATAATAAACCAGGCTCTGAAATACTCCATTGAAGATTTATCTTTGTAGCTAATAATGATGATTGTAAGCTGTTTCTAAATTGTGGTTAGATTGGGGGCTGAAGTACAATAAATTGGTCACCCTCATCATTTTTTTTGAAGGTGTGAAGGTGTGTTCTGGTGGGGGGATGAGGAGATTAGGTGCTTGTTTGGTTGACATGGGAATTAAATTGCTCTAGGTTGTTGTATTTAACCGTAAATTATTTCCTTCATGCATTTCCTAGGAAATGTCGTAAATTTGTTTCATTGGCATAAAGAAATTTGCGATTCAATCATTGGATTTTGATTGACCTGGGGAAGAGTGCATTGTTAATTTCAATGTTTTGTGGGAGGTTATATTTCCCATGAATCCATCTCTTCCATCTTTATGCCAATGAAACAAATTTACGACTTTTTGGCTATGTGCCAATAGATGCATGGAATTATAGTCAACATTATCAGATCAAATGTTTCTGTTGAGGAACAATATTTGGCCTTTAATCTGACATTTCTCTTGTTTTATCTCTTATGTAGAACTACATCTGCTGTGAGTACACCAGTAACATCTACTCCGACCCCCAAGATGCCCTCTGAGATAACTGGAAAAACTGTTGAGGAGGTTCTTGAACTTTTTGTTTCTTTGCCTGCATGGAAACGTGCTGAGTGCTGACAGAATCATTTATTACATTTTTTTCCCTGTAGAGTTAACTTTGCTTTTACAGTGTTATTATATTGTATGAGCTGATCTTTTCCCTTGCTGGGTTTCTAAAGAATTAACATGTGTGGTTTTTCTTTCGACTTCTGTGCTGGAAGACCATCAAGGAGTGGAACTCTGAATTGCAAGATCTTACTAAAAAGTTCCAGAAGCAGGCTAATGCAATTGCTGATTTGCAAAATCGGGATGTTCTTCTACGACTTGAGGTGATTTATTAAATTCATGTCAGCTGCTTTGTTTAAACTATTGCATTGACCTGCTTGTTTAGTCTTATTTGGAAACTTAAAAAGTATTTTTCTTTGTCGGTTTCATATTTCATCTATGTTGCTTTTGATGATCTCTGCTACAAATTTGTTGTGACCATAATATGGCTGCTGATATATTTTCTCTTCTATTTTTGGATAAGAAAAAAATCTTTGAATAAATAAGAAAAGGATGTATCAAAAGGGTGGGGATGGGGTGGGGGGAGGGGGAGTCGAGAACTAGATGTCCCCTTTTTAAGAGATGAGGGACAAGCATCTCGAATGCGTCTGTTGCAGAAGTCTTATTACATTGGGCGCGTAGATTGGATATTTGTATATGTAGGCTGGAGACACAGAGGTAAGGCATGCTTGGAATGTCTATGAAGGAAAGCATGTGACTACCAAGATTAGAGGATTTATATTTAAATAGCAAAGACTTGAGATTATCAAAATTCTATCTATAAACTAAGATTTTTCACATAAGGATACATTTATCCCATCAGATTATCTAGTTACTCCAATCTCCATTGCTTATCTGTATTCTGATTCTATGTTAATCTTTTCATACTCTTGATGTCGTATCATTTTGGGAACCAGACAGAAGTTGCGAAAGTGGTTGAGACCCAATCCAACTTGGAAAGACAACTGGAGTTAATAGAGACTCATCAACAAGAGGTAATCCTACTGACTGTGTGCTATATTTTTTTGTTCGAGAGTCCGTTGGCTCTTTAAGGTGTATAGTGCAATGGTAGTAGTAGTTTGAAGCAAAACAAAATTCCTTCGTCGCCAGCTTGAATGTTGTACTTTTCTGGCCATCACATCAATATATTATGACATGGTCTTGGATATGAAGTAAGTAGGAGCATTGAGTGTGGCATGAGCTGTAAATTAGCATAATTATTGAAGACATTGGTCTTAGGATCTTGCCGATCTTCACAGTCTGCAATCTTTTTTGTTTTTTTACATCAATATTATGGACGAGATGCAACTACTACTATAGGAGGTATAAGACATAGATGATGTGTCATGACTCATGTGGTAGTTGGTTTGGCCTGTGCTCTCAAGGTTGGCTTCATTTACTTTTGTTCAGCATCTGATAGTTCCTAAGGAGCTAAATTTGGTTACTGATGCTTGTCTTACTGGGTCTACTTCTTCCGGAACCACTACTGCATTTCCGAGTTTTACTCTTCCTACTACCAAGACTACTACCCCTGCTCAGTCTCAGCAGACTACTACTACCGCTGCCACTACTGCTGCTACTACTGGGACTGTTGCCACCACCACCACCACTACTACTACTCCGGCTGCTACTGGTGAGCTTTGCTCAACTTTGTCGTGTCGTTGACCTTTCAGCTTTTATTGCATAGAGTTCTGTTTTTGTTTTGCTTGATTGGATGCTTGAGTATCAATTAGTTGACATTATGATGTTTAGTTGTTTTCTCATCATGGATGTGGAGCAATGACTGTATGACCTTTGATGTGGAAGATTGCATAGAGTTGAATAATGCTGAATAATAGTACTTTTAGGAGGTTTGTGGGAACTGCATGAAGGGAGAGAATATAGGTAAGAATCCCATCAATTGCTCTATCAACCGATCTAGATTGAGTATGAGAGAGTTTTATAAGTTGATAGATTGGTTGGTATTTGAAACGGCTCTAGCTAGATAGTCATATACATTGTAATGCCTTGACGACATTTTAAGATCTTGAGAAGAAATCATTTTTACTAGGGAGTCTAACCCCTAGTAAGGGAAGATTTTAGAAGCTCTATTCTTTCTTGTAGGCCAGTTTGGTTTTGTGTTACTCCAAGCGGTTATTAATCTTCATTCATCTACCCATCTCATGATAGCACATTGCTGGAATAATGTAACACAATGTGTCTGTTTCTATGGATACGGCATTGAGAGCATCTGGGTACCATGAAATCGGAAGTATGTCACTATGCAAGCAATGCCAATTATTTAAGCAATAAAAATTATATACTACCTCTGTTTTTTTAGATGCAGCATTTGATTATTTTAATCAACTCACCAAAAAGGCAATTGTTGCATCTAAAAAAACAGAGAAAGTATTTGTTTTCACCAAAAGTTGCCAAAGTACTTCTAAGAACCCCAAATTGGTAATTAGATGTTAATCATGCAGCTCAGTTCATCATGGGTTGACAAGGAGAGAAATTTGGAAATGGGAACCTGGAAGCTAAAATTGGGTGGAGGTATATTTCAAACAATGAGGTTGGAGATTTGGGGATGTGGTTTTTTCTGGAACTTGACTATTGCTAGTATAGGATGCCAGATGCACTTTCTCTCGTTATCTTATATTGGCCTTTGCATAAGAAAACATATCTTTTCTAATATAAGCTATAACTTCCCGTATCGGACAAAAGTATTTAATTCAATATAGGCTATAGCTTCCAATATTGGTCGAGTTGATTGGATTAATCTCAATAAAAGAAAGGGCTGAGTATCAATATAATTAAAAAAGAAGACTAGCTTTCTTCGAAGATTTTTATGCACTCTCACTAGTCGAAAAAATGAATGATAACGTGACCATTTATGTTTTGAATCATGAAATGACAATTAAAAATTTACTTTTTCTTGCTGCTTGCTGAATCAATTATAATATGTTCAAACAAGTAACCTGTTTGGTCATATGTTCTAATATTATAAAAATTGCCTCAAATGTGGCTTAAATGAAGTTTTATGATCCTACAAATACAAGGGGCAAAAGTATTTTGTGAAATAATTATTTAGTCTAGATTTTACTTGTTGTGTATGAGGTTTTTGGTTCAAAGATGTGGTTTTGTGTTGGCTGTTTGATTCTGGTGGCAGAACTGTGGTTTGAGAATACTTGGCAAATACTAGGATCATTGGTTTGAAATACATGATGTGATTCATGTCAATCTTTGCCCTTTTGTTTTCCCTGCCATATGATCTCCTAACTTAATCAAGTCATGTGGGGGTTTGAAGAACTTTGTTTCGGAAGGGAGCAGAATAGGGGAGGAGTTGGGAGGGCATCTGGCGAGAAGTTAGATATTTGGGATATTTCGAATGACAAAATTATATCTGGGATGTGGGTTTATGGAGATTTAGGGTTTGTTCTCTTCATTTAAACTAAACTTATTGGACTTGATTGGACTTGATTATCCCTAATTTCACCTTATGTTTACACTTGATTGGAGCTCTTCATACTTGTTTTTCTAAGGTGAAGAGAACGCACCCTTAGATGTATGTAATTGTGTTTTTGTTAGTAATTTTCGTGGATCTTGCGGGAATCAAAAAGTTGCTTTTTTATTTTTTGTTTTTGTTTTCATTTTTGCTTTTCTCTGTTAACAAGTACATATTGGCTTTATACTGTCGTTTGCTTTGAAAAAGACATTCTGTGTGATGTGTTGCAATCTAATCTTTGCTCCTTAGTGTAACGCTGTGAGTTTTTACTCAAAAGTACAAATGATATTTTGTGATTTTCTAATTGCATTCAAGTGTCAAAGATTCTATGCTGTTACGGTTTTCAGCAATTTGTGTACTATTATTGTTTGAGTTTTATCTTTGAAGAAAAAGATACATCTCAATTAGGATATGCACCTGTAATATCTTGAAGCATGCTGCAAAGGACGAACAGTACATATTGATGATCCTTGAACCATAATTTATTTACGACTTCTATTTGTTTTTCAATTTGTCATATGCTACTCGAGAAGCTTGTATTGTTTATGTGATTGCGAGTTTAGGTCTTCTGGCTTCAACTTCTGCCTCAGCATCCATCCCCAGCTCTACAACAACTGCAGCTCAAACATCTTCATCTCTTGCTGTAGCCTCAAGTAGTGGGTTAGTGCCCATTTATCTTTGTAGCTTATAGTTAACCAGGCTCTGATATAATTGAAGTTTTTTTTTTCCTCTGCTGCGATCTTGCTTTTTTGAGCGATGACAATGATGATTGTAGGCTGTTTCTAATTTGTGATTAGATTCTGAGGGTAAATTAAAATCAATTGGTTACCCTGATCAATTATTTTTTGAAGGTGTGAAGGTGTGTTCTGGTGGGGCGAGGGGTAGATTGGGTGCTTGTTTGGTTGACATGGGAATTAAATTGCTCTAGGTTGATGTATTTAACCGTAAATTATTTCTTTCATACATTTCCTAGGAAATGCCGTAAATTTGTTTCATTGGCATAAAGAAATTTGCAATTCAATCATTGCATTTTGATTGACCTGGGAGAGAGTGCATAGTTAATTTCAATGTTTTGTGGGAAGTTATATTTTCCATGAATTTTCATTTCCTCCAATTTTACTTTGGAAAATTTGCTAACCTTTGGGCCGTGCGCTAATATTAAGCTAACATTTTGATTATCCCATATTAAGCCAATTTTGTTATCATTAAAACTTTAATTAGGTTGGGGTGGAAAATGACTTGCAACAATAGGTAATAGCAGGTCACTTTTTAAACCGTTGCATATTTAATTTATTTTTCTTTTCTTTATTTTCATATTAAAGACCCTAATTTTCAATTTCAACCACGTTTCACCCTCTTTTCTCCCTTGTTCTTCTTCTCCATCTGCCATGGTTATCTAATCACTTTCTTCATCTTCATCTATGAAGAAAACGCACCATGTCTGGAAGGAAACAAAGTTCCTTTGGGTCTGGTAATTCTTCGAAGTCAGTAAGAGTGGTAAAGGTGAGGTGCAAACGCGGAAATGACGCGGTGGTAAGAACGGTGAAGAAAGGCCCTAATGTTGGGCCAAAGTTTTATGGTTGTCCATTGTGGCCTGTAAGTATGTTTGCTATGCATTAATTATCCTAAATTATTTCAATTTAGTTGATTTTAATTCACTTAACTCCCTTGTAGGACACAAAATGTGATATGTTTAAGTTGGTTGATGGGAGAAATATTGATGAAGATATACAATTTCGGATGCTTGAGAATGAAACCACCATAACTGAGTTGGAGGTGGTTCGGGACTTTCAAGAACAGAAGATTAAGAAATTGCAAATGAAGAAAGAGACTTTGGAAGAGGATGTGCAAGAATTGAAGAAAGAGGTGTTCCAGTTGAGATTGGAGGCCATGAAGTCATGTACCAATGAGAAGAATTTGTTGTTAGCCCTGCTTGTTTCATGGATTGCGTTTGTAGTTGTTTATGCTCTTAAGTAGATCAAATAAGTTGTAATGTTTATGGTCTTTTAGTATTTATCAAAAGAATTGTGGTTGTTGGAGTTACTACTAATGGATCCAATTATGAATTCAAGAAGTTGTAGTTGTAGTTGTGTGCAAGAAAATAGTTAAGACCAGGAATAACAAAGCTGTTACCATATTCATTTTCATTCTTCCAAGTACATAAGTTTATAAATAGCAATAAGCTGCCATGAGTTCAATTATCCAAAGCTAATTGCAATTACATGTCCAAAATCATAATCATCAACTAATTGCAATTACATGTCCAAAATCAAGTATTTGCAATACATGTCCAAAATCATAGATCTAAAAAATAGAAAATAAAAATTTACATTAAGTAAAATATAATCTTCCTCCGTTCTGTTTTAAATGAAACGTTTGCTTTGTCACGCAACACAACGCGCTTCTTTAATCACTAATATCTTTAGTTGTGCACACGTAAAAAATATAAAAAAGTTATAATTTGATAGTATGCATCAAGACGAATCTAACAAGATCCCACTTGACTATGTTTTACTTTATATAATGGCGATAAATTGGAGTCAAAATTGATCAATGAATAGTGTCATTTCACCCAATGTTTCATTTAAAACAGAACGGAGGAAGTAGTATAATTTGAATAACGGTTAATGGTTAATCGAAAAACCGTGCGATAACTTAGGTTAACCACTTAGGCGGTAACTTGGGTCTAAACGATTTACGGTTCGCTCGTTGTTTCGATGCGGTTAACCACCCATAAACACCCTTACCCACGGACACATATTAGTCAAACGGGTTAACTATTATTATTACTAATCCGTGGATTGTGCTCCCAGGAGCACAATGAGAACTGTGCTCCAACAATGTAAAATAGAACATTTACGAAAATAAAATCGAACATTTTACTGTTGAAGTGGAACATTACAAGAATTCACTTACGAAAACGAATATTTTATTGTTGAAGTGGAACATTACAAGAGTTCACTTGCGAAAACGAACATTTTCTTTGTTGAAATGGAACATACGAAAACGAACATTTCTTGTTGAAATGGAACATTACCATAATTCAATTACGAAAATGAACATTTTTTTGTTGAAGTGGAACATTACCGGGAATTCAATTACTTAAATAGAACATTTGCTCATCAAATATAGAACATATTTTCACGGAAAATAGAACATATTTTTTTTTTGAAAAGTAAGTTTTAAACGAACATTTTTTAAAATAGAATATTTGCTTATCGAAAATAGAACATTTTCACGGAAAATAGAACATAATTTTCTATTTGAAAAATAAGTTTAAAACGAACATTTATTGAAATAGAACATTTGCTTATTAAAAATAGAACAATTTTTACGGAAAATAGAACATATTTTTTGCTGAAAAATATGCTTAAAACGAACATTTGTTTATTGAAATTAGAACAATTTTCAAGAAAAATAGAACATATTTTTTCACTAAAAAAAATGGTTAAAAGCGAACATTTGTTGAAATAGAGCATTTCTTTCATAAAAAATGGAGCAAATTTCTTGGGTGCGCGCTGTGCGCGTCTCTCTGGGAGCACAATTGAATTTTCATATTATTACATGTATTTTGACAGGATACAATTGGCAAAATGACATATTAGACCCTTCAATCATGAATTGCAAAGAAGGAAAGGATCAAAGGTTGCCTCATCTTGTTGAGGTTTCATACTTCCCCCAATTCATTCATATACTAATATATATACAACTATACAAGCATGCTAAGTTATTCTATATTACTAATCTTTGATTATGAATCCATAGGTTTCCATCAAAATAGATAGGAACAAAAGGAGTCGAGAGTGTTATGTGACATGTTTAAAGAAACAAGCTAAATCTTCTGATTTTCCTATTATTAACATAGATATGTGTATGCAGCTGCTTCTTCTGGTTCTCATCAAACATTATCACATTTTCCCTTTGACTCAATATTGAAATTTGACAAACTAACTAAAAGAGCAAGTACGTGGTCTCCTGGTACTGGTAGCTGTCGATTTGTTGGAGAGCCAATGTTCGTTTTCAAAGGTTCATTTTTGGAAGACAATGGATATCTTCTAGTGGTAGAGGTGAGAACTTATTATCCCAATTTTGTTCATTATAAAAGAAAATACAATTTATAAGAGTGATTTCAACAAATATTTTATTTGTTTCTCAATAAGTATTGTGACTTTGACTTATATATTATTTATACATCTCTCTTTTGTCGTATTTTTTTACTAATATGTATAAAAAAATAATAATATAAAATGTTGTTGGATTTGTTTCACTATATATTTTCATCATTTCAAATCTTTATAATTTTTTCTAAATACATAATTAAAAATGTTAATGGTCATCAAAGTTGTGCATTAGCAAGCATGAAAATCAAAGTGGGTCACTTATTAAAAAACGGAGAAAGTAATATGTAGTTCCTAATAAGTGATAAATTAATAATTGTTGTGAGAAAATGTAGAGAGAGAGAGAGAAGCTATAGATAGAAATATATCAGAGAGTGTATTAAATTCGTATTGTGTAAAACTGATTCTTACATCGACGGTATTTATAAGCAAAATTTCTACTGTGTACAATTGCAAATTCAACGATTTCTGCGCGGGGAAGAAAACTTTTTCTAACATGCATTAAATGCATGTCAAGACATTCACTTTGGTAAACAGTGGAATTTGGCATTCCACTGTACTCTCAACACTCCCCCTTGAATGTCCACTGATAACTCATAATAGACGTTGTCACATTAAGAACTTTGTTAGGAAAAACCCTGTGGGAAAAATCCATAACTAGGGAAAAGAGTACAACTATTATATTTCCTTATATGCTTAAAATTAACTGTCTCATTAAAAGCCTTGTCAGGAAAAACCCGGTGGGATAAAAACCTGATCGAAGGGAAAAAGAGTGCAGTGCATATAATACTCCCCCTGAATTTAACATACATCACGAAGATGACGCATTCCAATTTTTCGGACTAATTCTTCAAATTTCTTCGCCGGAAGGGATTTGGTGAATAAATCTGCAAGATTCTCACATGATTGGATTTGTTGGATGTTTATCGTCCCTTCCTTTTGGAGGTCATGAGTGAAGAAGAGCTTTGTTGATAAATGTTTAGTTCTGTCTCCTTTGATGTACCCTTCGCTTACTTGGGTGATGCATGCAATATTGTCTTCGTAGATGATAGTTGGATTTGTTGTTATTGTTTTCATCCCACATTCTTTTTGGATATTCTTGATCATTGATCTTAGCCATACACATTCCCTTCCAGCTTCATAAAGAGCAATATATTAATTCTGCATGATTTGATGATGTGGCTGTCAAAGTCTGCTTCGTGGATTTCCAAGATATTGCAATACCTCCATAAGTGAATAGATACCCGGATTGAGACTTAGCCTTTTGTGGATCTGATAGGTACCCAGCATCTGCATATCCAATGAGTGACGCATTCGGTTTCAACTGGTAGAATAATCCAAGATCTTGTGTTCCTCGAAGATAGCGTAACAAGTGTCTGATTCCATTCCAATGTCTCTTCGTTGGTGCATTGATGTATCTAGCTAACAAGTTTACTGAAAAAGCTATGTCAGGTCGAGTATTGTTAGCCAAGTACATTAAGGCACCAATCGCACTTAAATATGGTACTTCAGGACCAAGAATTTCTTCATTTTCTTCTCGTGATCTGAATGGATCATCTTTCACATTCAAAGAACGCACTATCATTGGAGAACTTATTGGGTGGGGCTTTGTTCATGAAAAAACGTCTCAGAATTTTTTTCTGTATAGTTTGATTGATGGACAAAAATCCCATTTCTCAAATGTTCTATTTGCAAGCCAAGGCAAAATTTTGTCCTCCCGACATCTTTCAACTCAAATTCTTTCATCAAGTACTTTGCAGTTACTTCAAGTTCTCTAGGAGTTCCAATAATATTCAAATCATCGACATAAACAACAATGATGGCGAATCCTAATTTGGATCGCTTTATGAAAACACAAGGACTGATTTGATTATTTTTGAATCCTTCTTTCAATAGGTATTCACTAATGCGATTATACCACATTCTTCCAGATTGTTTTAACCCATAGAGTGACTTTTTCAATTTTATTGAAAACATCTCTTTGGGCATGTGCTTTTCTGGTAGTTTTAGTCCATCAGGGACTTTCATATAAATATCTGTGTCAAGTGACCCATATAAGTATGCAGTCACTACATCCATTAACCTCATTTGCAATCCTTTTGAAACTGATAAGCTTACCAGAAATCTTAGTGTAGTTGCATTAACTACTGGAGAATATGTCTCATCATAATCAATCCCTGACATTTGCGAGAAGCCTTGGGCTACTAGCCTTGCCTTATATCTAGTAACTTCATTTTTCTCACGAATACCCATTTGTACCCAACTGGTTTTACACCTTTTGGTATTTGGGTTATTTGTCCGAATACCTCACGTTTTTCAAGTGATTTTGACTCATTTTCAATGGCCTTGAATTGCTTCTTTCCATTTTGGCCAATCTTTTCTGCGGCGACATTCATCTACTGTATTTGGTTCTATATCATTTTCATCGTATGTCATTTCAACCGCAATGGAGTAAGCAAAGATTTCATTCAAGATAACATCTTTTCGATTCCATTGTTTCTTTGTAGAAACATAATTAATTGAAGTTTCATTGTTGTCTATGCTTTCATGTTCATGTTCTTCTGGAACATGCTTATCTTCATTTTTGTTTTCATCATGAATTTCATCATGCTCCTTTGGAGGATTTATATTAATTTCGTTTGTTGTTTCTCCTTGCTTTTTCATTTTTCTCGGTTTTGAGTCTTTAGAACCGGGTGGTCTACCACGTTTTCGACGTGCTATTGACTCATTTTCAATGGCCTTATTGTCACTAGGAATTTTAATTCGTGTAGGGGCATTCTCAGCATGCACATGTGACTTTGTCACTTTCTTAGTATCTGTGAATGCATCAGGTAATTGGTTTGCAATACTTTGCAAATGAATAATTTTCTTGACTTCTTGTTCACATGAATTTGTTCTTGGGTCCAGAAACGACATTTGCGATGCATTCCATGTAATTTCTGTTTTTATATTTTGTGGGTCCACTTTCTCTCCCCATAAGGATGGGAATACTGACTCATTAAAATGACAGTCAGCAAATCGAGCCGTAAATAAATCGCCAGTTGTTGGCTCTAGATATTTAATAATTGATGGAGATTCAAATCCAACATATATTCCCATCCTTTTTTGTGGACCCATTTTAGTACGTTGGGGAGGAGCAATAGGTACATGTACAGCGCACCCAAAAATTTTCAAATGTGAGACATTCGGTTCTCGACCTGATACTAATTGTAACGGTGAGAATTTATGATAAGTTTGTCGGCCTTAATCTTATTAATCTTTGCTTGCATGTAATATAGCATGACCCCAAGCAGAAGAGGGCAATTTTGATCTCATTATTAATGGTCTTGCAATTAATTGCAGTCTCTTGATTAATGATTCAGCAAGACCATTTTGTGTATGTACATGATATCTTGTTTATTGCTTTACTTTTTGATAGTTTTTAATTGGTATTATAGTTGTTTTTGAGTTAGTTTAGGCTAGTTTGTTAGTTATTTCCTTAATTTGTGCAATTTTCCTTCTTGTATGCACTTTCTTTAGGCAAATTATTTCATTTCAGGACTTAGGAGCATGCTTGGAGGAGACTTGCACAACCCCGAATATTAATATCGAAGAGGAAGGTCAAGGAAGCATCAAGGAAGCATAACCGAGTTCCGGGGGCAAATATAAGAAGTTTTGGAAGGGTTTGCGCACAAGGGTCAACTTCAAATGGCCATAACTTTCAGCACACAAAACATTTTTGAGTGATTCAAGTTGTAGATGAAAGTTTGGCTCAATACCTTTCTAACAAGTGATCACAAGCTCAATTCTGATGAAAAACGAGTGAGATATGGGCATTTGAAAATAAACTGATGAAACTGAAAACTGACTCGAGCGCTCGGGTCAAATGACCCGCCCGGGTCAATCTGCGGAGAACTCATATTTTAGTCCTGATCAGTTGACCCGCCCGGGTCAGGTGACCCGAGGGCTCGGGTCAGGCCACCCGAGAGCTCGGGCCATCCAACCCGCCCGGGTCGGGTTATATTTCCGGAACCTTTTTGCGACTTTGTTTGTTTTAATGCGGGGGTTGTTTTGTAATTTTCTGTTTTATTTCTTATGACTATATAAGAGGGACTCCTCTTATTTTAACTTAGGCAATTATTAACTATAGATTAGAGAGAGATTAGATCTTGTTTTAGCATTCAAGTTTAGAGCAAAACCCTAGGAGAGAGAAAAGTGGAAGTTTGAAGCTTTTGGATCTCCATTCTTCATTAATGAAAGTTTAAAGTTGGTAATCTTTGTTTATTTTCTTCTTTCCTTCCATTATTCTTGCTTATTTCATGCTTTGTTTGTTTAGATCTTGCTTTATTAGTTGATTATTTGCATTTTTCTTTTTTTCCTCCATGGTTATGGTGATGAAGTTATTTCAAGCTTTGTTTTGTTTTATTTCCATAATGTGTGAGTAGTTTCTTACTAGGGGAAGGGATGTAACCTTCATTTACTCTTTGGATCCTAGATCTAAGTTAGGGGGTTAACTTTTGGGGTTGAACTTGTTGATCAAACTTGTTTTACTTGGTTTGTTGGGTGATTGATCACCACTTAACTTGCATATTTGGAATTCCTAGTGAAGGATTGAGAGATGAAGCTAGGAATAAACTAAGTTTGGTTGCTAGACTAGGATCTCCATGAAAATAGGCATTTTCTAGTTTAGGGAAGCTTGATTAATCATGTTGTGCTTGATTTGGCTAGATTGGTTGCTCATGCCATGAGAATAGGTCATGAGTGACTAATCAAGCTCCTCTAATTAGCTCGAGAGAGTAATTAGAGTTCATATGTGCGTGATTTTCCCCTTGTGATCCCCCATTTGTTTCCCCTTGGCTTTGATGATTGGATTCTTGGATTGAGTGTTGGTGAATCCCCCTAATCCCCTAGTTTCTTTACCCTTGTCTTATCTCCTTTAATTGTTTGTTGATTTACTTTGCAAATTTTCTAGTTTAATTAGAATTTAGAATCATTGCTAAACTTTCAATCAAAACCCAAAAATTGATTTAGCTCATTGTAGTTAGCTAATTAACTCTTGACTTAACCCTACTTCCTTGTGGATTTCGACCCTATACTTATCCTATATTGGATAAATTAGGTTATATTTGGCGAGTATACAACGACCCGTCAAATTTTGGCGCCGTTGCCGGGGAAGTAACGGTTAACATTAGCTAATTGGTTAATTTTGAGACTAAATTGTCTTTTTCTTTATTTTGGTGTGTTTACCTCTTGGTTGTTTTTACTAATATTCTCCTTAGGTTTGTTGGTTGCATGTCACGGAGATTGAGGGGTGATCCAACCATCCCCATCGATCATAACCTTGAAAATACTTTGAGGCAATTAAAGAGAATCTTTAGGGAACCTACGGTCCAACCGGGTTTTGAGCAAGAGTCTTCTATTTCCACTACTTCTAGTACTATGGGGGATGAGGCTCCTAGAGCATTACGGGATTTTGGGCATCCCGAGGCATTTGAACTCAAAAGTGGTATTCGCCGCCCAACTACTACCGCCAACTTTGAATTTTCTCCGCATTTGATTCGCATGATCAAACAAGAGCCTTATGGGGGCATGACTCATGAGTGCTC
Organism: Beta corolliflora; assembly: GCA_947648045.1. Lineage (NCBI taxonomy): Eukaryota > Viridiplantae > Streptophyta > Magnoliopsida > Caryophyllales > Amaranthaceae > Beta > Beta corolliflora. Next base: position 487,724 of record CANSZD010003441.1, read on the forward strand.
TCTTGAGCATTTGGCTAACTTCTTGGAGCTATGTGCCACAGTGAAGCAAAACAATGTGAGTCAAGAGTTTGTGAGGCTCAACTTATTCCATTTCTCTCTTGTGGGTAAGGCTAAGAAATGGTTGCAATCAATTCCGGAAGACTCTTTGACAACTTGGGCACAAGTTACCACGACTTTTGTCGATGAATTCTATTCTCAAGAGAAGACCTCCGAAGCTAGGAGGAAGATAGCTAATTTCTCTCAAGAGGAGGATGAGACATTGTATGGAGCTTGGATAGGTTCAAGGATCTTCGAAGATCTTGTCCTCACCATGGTTATAGTCAATGGATGCTTATGCAAAGCTTCTATGATGGTCTCCTCCATATGACCCGTGCAAGCCTTAATTCAGGTGCGGGAGGTCAACTAACAAAGCTTCCGGTTGACGATATTGAGCCTACAATTGAAGAGGTAGTACGACACTACTCTTGGGGAAATTCTACTAGAACCGCAAGCAAGAATAGTGCAAGTAAAGGCAAGTATGATCTTGATGCCATTGACCACATCAATGCAAAGCTTGATACCCTTGCAAAGAAATTGGAAAAGTTAAGCTTGGCATCCTCTAGCCAAGGTACTTCCCAAGCCTTTTCTTGTGAGATTTGTGGTGGGTCGGACCACGCTAGCTCTTATTGTGGTGGGTCTATGGACCATGTTGCTTGGGTGAATACTAGGGGTGAGGGAAATCCTAACTTCAACAACTAAGTGAGATGGAATAACAATGCGAATGGAGGATGGACGAACCCTCAACCACCCCAACCTTACCAAGCTAGACCACCCGGATTCCATAACCCCCAACAAACATTCACATAACCACCCCCTATAGCTCCCTTTGAACCAAATCAACCAAAACAATCCTCTCTTGAATCCACTCTTCAACTCTTCTTAGCTCAACAAACAAAAACCAATGCCGATAACGATAGAAAGTTTGGGGAGATATACACTTCCCTCCAACAAATGAATGCCCACAATAAGATCATTGAAACCCAACTTGCCCAAGTCGCTCAACAAGTGAGCAACAACTCTTCAAACTCTTCCACCCAACTTCCTAGCCAACCCATTATTCGAGACCAAGTTAAAGCCATTACTTTGAGATCCGGAGCTCACTATGAGGGTCCTAAGATGCTTACACTTGATGATGCTAACCCCTCCAATGAGAGTGAGAATGTGGATAATGAAGTTGATAATGAGATTGAAAATGTCGTTGTGGAAGACATTCATGAGGATGGCACTCCTATAGTTGTTGAACCCGAAAAGTCAAGTAAAGAGCCTCCTCCAATGAAGAACTACACTCCTCCTGTTCCATATCCTCAACGGTTAATGAAGAAGCAACTCAATGATAAGTTTGTCAAATTCCTTGAAGTAATTAAGGGTATATAAGTGCACATTCCATTTCTCCAAGCTATGGCTCAAATGCCTACCTATGCTAAATTTCTCAAAGAACTTCTCTCCAACAAGTCTAAACTTGAGGAAAGTTCTACTATTGCTCTCACCGTCGAGGTTAGTGCGGTTCTCCAAAACAAGCTCCCCGAAAAACTAGAAGATTCGGGTTCTTTCTCCATACCTGTGAGAATTGGACATTTGGAGTCAAAAAGAGCATTGGCCGACCTAGGAGCGAGTGTTAGCCTCATGCCGCTTTCAATTGCAAGAAAGCTCAACTTTGAGCTTAAACCTACTAGAAGAGTAATACAATTGGCGGATCGTTCGGTTAAGGTCCCCGTTGGAGAATTGGAAGATGTGCCGGTGCAAGTAGGGAGAGTCTTTATCCCTTGTGATTTTGTTGTGATGGAGATGGAGGAGGACTCTCAAGTGCCTCTCATCTTGGGAAGACCCTTCTTGAAAACGGCCGGGGTGCTTGTGGATATGAAGAGAGATATCATGACTTTGACGGTCGGAGATGAAAAAATGGAATTTGCATTCAACAAAAGTATGAAAGCCCCCATCATGGAAGAAGTGCATCGGATGGACACTCTTGAGCAAGATCTATCAAGTCTTAAAGCCTTGAATGAAGTAAGGGACCCCTTTCACGATGTGATATCAAGGAAGAAACAAGAAAGGGGAGGTGAAGTTTGCAACCTCAAGAAAGTCGTGAATAAAGTTTCCATCTATCATCTGAAAGAAGCAAAGTTTAAGGTATTCGAAGCCCCATTGAAGAAGAAGAAGAGTAATAAGCTTCCTCCCACTTGCAATGAAAAAATGGAGTTTGCATCCAAGAAAACCAATAGGACTCCACTCATGAAGAATGTGGACCACATAGATGTATGTAGTCATGAAGTGGTGAGCCTCAAGACTTGGGATGTGCATGATTGGGTTTATGATGGATGGCATGACCCTTTATGTGATTCAATGCAAGTTGTGAAAGATGAAAAAAGATCAACTAATGAAACTCATGGCTTACTACTTCAAAGATTTTCACCCAGCAACTTTGATGACTACTCTTTCCGCCCTCCATGATGACCTCACACATGGTCGAGCTATCGACCTTAAAAAGAGCACTCTCGGGAGGTAACCCGTATTTATTGCTTTTATTTTCTTTCTTTCTTATAATTTTCTTTATTTTGATAGCTTTTATTTGATTTTAGTTTGGTTGTATGTACTCATTTGCGTACTTTGACCCTCGTTTGGCATGTTGGCTTGTTGGTTAACCTTCCCCTTTCCCTTCCCTCCCCCCCTTTTGATTCTCTTGTTCATGCATTGAGGACAATGCTTTCTTCTAGCTTGGGGGAGTAATTATCCGCTAGCTTGAGGGAAATATTTATATATTTTTTACTCATTTTTCAGAAAAAAAAAAGAAAAAAATCGTATATTTTTTTAAAAAAATCCAAAAACAGTTTTTTTTTTATCTTCTTTCTTTGTTTTAGCTTTCTTTCCTTTCCTTTCCTTTTCTTTCCCCTCTTTTTCAATCTTTGTTTTTAGTTCTAAAAAAAATAAAATAAAAAAAATTTAAAAAGAGAAAAAAAAAATCTGAAAAACAAAGAAAAACAAAAAGAAGTTTTAGCTTTGAATAAAGTTTTGATTTCCTTGCCCAAGGAAGATTCTAGTTGATGATATTTGTGGATTCCTTGCTTGGATTTTGAGTATATGTTTAGAGGCTCCTTTTGGAAGAGTGTGAGCTTGGGTTGTGGTGCTTTAGGAGGTGATTAATCTTGATTGCATTAGAATCAACCAAAGTGAAACCAATAAATGCTCAATTGGGTGTCTAGTCTTGATTCTTGACTATGTTGTTCATGCTTGAATAAATTTAGCTTCAAGTTTGCGGTCCCTAGTGTCCCTAGATATGCTCATCATGTCCCCAAACAAAACTCTACAAAAAGCTTAGTTTTTACTTCTTTTCATTTGTAATAAGTGGTACAAAAGCCACAAGTTCTCATGTCTCTCTTTAGTGAGTAGTTACTCATATTTTGTATAGCAAAAATTCCCATAATAAGGGAAAAAGAAAAAGCCAAAAACAGTTAAAAAAGGCGTGAAAAATGAAAAAAAAAAGTGAAGAAAAACGAAAAAAAAAGACTAGAAGAATTCCAATAAAAGAGGTCAATTTGTGGATGCCTCTGTAACACCCCCAAATTTCTCTCTTTTTGAAAAATATATTTTAATATAAAATACTTGAGAAACTTGAGAGTAATACTGCCACGTGATAACGTTAAAGGTTAAAACTACTAACTACTAATTTAACAATGCAGCGGAAACTAATAATAATAACTTCTCTTTATTGATAAATAAAACTTTATTATTGATACTATAACAATGGGAATTATAAAAATAACAACTACTAAACTAAGCTATGTATTATTCCTCACTAGCTCCCCCATACGAAGTATGCATCAAATCAACCTGTAAATTCTGCTCACCAAAAGGGTCATCACAGGGACAAAGCCATAAAACAAACAAACAAAACGCGTAAAAATACTGAGTACATGTATATGCGGAAATTTAAACACTTTATTAAACATTCAAAATATTTTTATAAACCTTCCTTGGATACTTGTAATACTTATATAATATAAAGTATATAACTTTAATAAAAACTCCTTTCCTTGCGCAGGTACCTTTCCTAAAGTGTGCACACCCCCAAGTTTAGTATTCCTTAATGAGTCTATGACGAGGGGAACTACCTTGTCCACATGACTTATACAAAAAGTACATGGGTAAAATATAATAGCTACCGTTCTTGTTAATTAATAACAAGTCGTGGCTTCTTTGTAATTGTGATCATAAAAGATCATATATCTAATAAAAATCCTTTGGAAATAATCCTCCTTTAAAAATAATAATTCTTATATAAAACTTTAGCCATATAAAAGGCATAACTAATTATTGCTCATAAAATAACCTTGGAACACAATAATAACAATGATAGCCACAAAATTGGTATTAAGATCATATGACAAATAGGCAGTAGCTATAATACCAAGCATACCCAACAAATCTTTAGATATTAATCTATATCCTAAGTCTTCACGTAGATCTTTATTATTAGTCTTTAACATTACCAAAACATAAGCATTTGTATTTTTTTTGTATCAACTGCCATTTGCCAGCACAACTATTCTACATAATTACTTGTTTGCGAAGAATTCTGTACATACTAGAGAGTGTGTAATTAAATTTTGACTCAACAGTTCATATGTGGCATACAAAAATTTGCAATATAATTACTTTAGATGCAAAGAAGAAGTCAATAGGCTAGAGTTATGCTAACCGTCCTTATGCGTGCATAAATAAATGCATGTTGTTCATATTAAACACATAACATCATGTAGATCAATCCAAAATAGCAACTCTATAAACATGATACTACGTATGCATAACAATATTTAAAGATCTACATATACACGCACCTTGAAAATTAATAACTACTAAGGAGAAGAAGAGAGAGAAGGTAGGCTAAGAGGGAGAGAGAGTTTAAACTTGAGAAAAGAGATGTATTCCTCAAATTTGGTGTGAAGAATATGAGGGATGGAGGCCCCTATTTATCTTAGTTGGATAGGTAGAGAGTCAGTCTTGGACTAGGAAACTAAAAGATGTATTTTTGAGAAAAGATAATTAATTTTAGCTAAGATACACTAGCATCGGGGAATATTCCATAGGATAAATAATCTAGATGCTTAAAATCAAAAGATAAATAAAGTTAACTAAATTTTGATAATCATGATTTTGGTTGCTGGCGGTGAATTGCCGTCGGCCAAGTTTTGATTTTTTTTTTTTTTTTTTTTTAAATCCTTTGTAAATCTTTTTTTTTTTTTTTTGAATTTTCCTTTTAAAATATTTTTGATTTTATTAACCAACTACTTGGATTAAATTGTGAACTTAGGCCCAATACTTAATTTGGGCTAGAGTCTATATTAAAAACCCATGATATATTATAAAAGCCTATTTAAACCTTTATAATTAATAAAAAAGCCTTTTTTAGTATATAAAACCCTTTAAAAAAAATTATAACTAATAGCTTACTAAAAATACGGAGTATTACAGACTACCCCCCTTAAAAGAAGTTTCGTCCTCGAAACTTAAAGCAAGCAATGCAAGAGACAAAGCAAGTACCTCATATATATAAAAGTAAGTTGGCTCACATAATAACTCATAAATAAGTCAAAATTAGGTCAAAATGGGGTTCTAAGTTAAACGCGCGAAACTCTAACGCATTCTACCCCCTTAAAAGGAGTTACGCCCCGTAACTCTACTACTAACCTCTGCAAACAACTCTGGATATTTCTTTCGCATCTCAGCCTCTGCTTCCCATGTTGCTTCTTCAGACTTCTGATTAGACCAGAGCACCTTAACGATTTTAACATCCTTATTCCGGGTGCTTCTAACCTTAATGTCTAAAATCTTAATCGGCCTTTCTTCATAAGACAAGTTCTCATCAATTTGGGCCGCTTCGGGTTGCAATACATGTGATTTATCTCGGGATATACCGTCTCAAGCGAGATATATGGAACACATTATGAACACGGCTTAATTCGGTGGGTAGGGCTAGTTTATAGGCCACCTTTCCAACTCTCTCCAAGATCTCATATGGGCCTATAAACTTAGGGCTAAGCTTCCCTTTCTTTCCAAACCGCATCACACCCTTCATTGGTGAAACTTTCAAAAGCACTTTTTCTCCCACTTCATATTCTTCTTCCCTACGCTTCGGATCGGCGTAGCTTTTTCGACGATCTTGGGTTGCCTTAATCTTTCCTTGGATCATCTTGACTTGTTGTACGGTTTCTTCAATCAATTGAGGTCCAAGTACAATTGTTTCACTTATATCGTTCCAACATAGTGGGCTTCTACATTTCCTACCATACAAAGCCTCGAATGGTGCCATGCCTATACTTGAATGATAACTGTTGTTGTAGGAGAACTCTATCAGATCTAGATGATCTTCCCATGAACCCTGATATTCCATGACACAAGCTCTTAACATATCTTCTAAGGTTTGGATGGTCCTTTCAGTCTGACCATCAGTGGCTGGGTGAAAAGCAGTACTCATTAATAGCTTCGAACCAAAGGCTTGCTGTAGCTTCTGCCAAAAGTTAGACAAAAATCTAGAATCTCGATCAGACACAATATCCTTCGGTACTCCATGTAGTCTCAACACATGCTTGATGTAAGCCTTAGCTAATTGATCCATAAACCATGTTGCCTTCATAGGTATGAATACTGCAGACTTGGTCAATCTATCGACAATTACCCAGATCGTATCATTCCCAGATTTACCCCTAGGTAAAGCAACAACAAAATCCATCGAAATAGAATCCCACTTCCATCCTGGCACATCTAAGGGTTGGACTTTTCCTTGGGGTCTTTTATGTTCACTCTTCACCTTCTGACACGTTAAACACTTGGAAACAAATTCAGCTATGTCTAACTTCATACGAGCCCACCAGAAATTCTTCTTTAAGTCCTTATACAACTTATCACCCCCTGGGTGCATCGAATATGGAGAATTATGGCCTTCTTTCATGATTTTCAATTTCAAATCTTCGCAAGCTTCAGGTATACACCACCTTCCTTCCACACTTAAACTTCCATCTTCATGGATTTCGAAATCTCCAGCATGACCCTCCCTCACTTTCTCTTTTATCTTTTCCATTTTCTCATCTTTCAATTGAGCTTGTTTAATTTGATCAAACATAGAGGGTCGAACGGTCATTGCACTAAACATTTTCTCTACTTCTCCATATTGCATGACTTCAAGATTCATCTTCTGAAAGTCTAAACACAGTTGATCTGCCACCACCATAGTACTTAAGGTATGACTTGTCTTCCTACTCAAGGCATCTGCCACTACATTGGCTTTCCCTTCATGGTATTGGATATCCAAATCGTAGTCTTTTATGAATTCTAACCATCTTCTTTGCCTCATATTCAAGTCCTTTTGGGTGAAAATGTATTTCAAACTCTTGTGATCTGTATATATCTTACATGTCACCCCATACAAATAATGACGCCAAATCTTTAAAGCAAAGACTATTGCGGCCAACTCTAGTCATGAGTAGGGTAGTTGACTTCATATGGCTTCAGTTGCCTTGACGCATAAGCAATGACTTTCCTATTTTGCATTAGGACGCACCCTAGACCATGTTTAGATGCATCACTATATACTTCATAAGTATCGCTCCCATCGGTAAGGATAACACACGGGTGAGGTTAGTCTTTCTTTTAGGATGGTGAAGGCCTTTTCACATTCCGGGCTCCAAATAAACTTGGACTCTTTCTTCATAAGGTTGGTCATGGGTCGGGCTATTTTGGAGAAATCCTTAACAAAACGTCTGTAGTAACCTGCCAGGCCTAGGAAACTTCTTATATCAGTTACATTCTTTGGAGTAGGCCATTCACTGACGGCTTCAATCTTCGCTGGATCAACGGCAACACCTTCCTTAGAAATGACATGGCCCAGAAATGCCACTTTTTCCAACCAAAACTCGCACTTCGAAAACTTTGCAAACAATTTCTTTTGTTGGAGTGTTGTCAGAATTATTCGGAGATGGTTCTCATGCTCTTCTCTATTCTTAGAGTAAACCAATATATCATCTATAAATACCACCACGAATTGGTCTAAGTATGGCTTAAAAATTCGGTGCATGAGATCCATAAATACTGCTGGCGCATTAGTCAATCCAAAAGGCATCACTGTAAACTCATAATGACCATAACACGTCCTAAAAGCGGTCTTAGCAATGTCCTTATCAGCAATTCTTAACTGATGATACCCTGACCTTAAGTCAATCTTTGAGAAAATTTCGGCCCCCTTCAGTTGGTCAAACAAATCATCGATCCTTGGAAGAGGATACTTATTCTTGATGGTCACTTGGTTTAACTCACGATAGTCAATACACAACCTTAGACTACCATCCTTCTTCTTTACAAACAAGACAGGCGCACCCCATGGGGATACACTGGGCCTTATATAACCCTTTTTCTAATAACTCTTCCAATTGGGTCTTAAGCTCATTCATTTCTGCTGGAGCCATACGTAATGGGGCTTTGGATATTGGGCCAGTTCCAGGCATTAAGTCTATAGTGAACTCCACTTCTCTTATTGGAGGCATTCCAGGGATTTCTTCTGGAAAGACATCCTGAAATTCATTAACTATAGGAATATTCTCCATCTTCTCTTCCTCTACCTCCAACTTCTGTACACTACACAAATACAATGGATACCCTTTTCTTATACAGTTCTTGAGTTGCATAGCGGAAATCATCCTTGGACTGGGCTTCTGACTGATTTTTCTGTAGATTATTTTGACTCCTTTTGGACCTTTCAAGGTCACTTTTTGGGCTCTGCAGTCTATTTGGGCTTTGAATTTCCCTAACCAATCCATTCCCAGAACAACATCTAGGTCATCTAATTCAAATTCAATTAAGTCTGAAGGAAAATTTGCCCCTACTATGGTCACTAAAACATCTCTATATAATTTAGAAACATCAATGACTTCTCCAGAAGGTATAACTATATCCATGCTTATAGGTTCGGGTTTTCCCAATTTAAGTTTTTCCACTAAGGTTTTGGAAATAAAAGAGTGAGAAGCTCCTGAGTCAAATAAAATCTTAACTGGAATAGAAGAGATGAAGAAAGTACCAGTCACTACGCCTGCAGTTGTTTCAGCCTCACGATTGCTCATGACAAACACTCGACCTTGATTGTTCGCCTTAGCCTGATTGTCTCCTCCATTCCCATTCTTAGGAGGAACACGGTGATTGGTCATTGATCGTTCTTTGGGGTCCTTTGCTCCCATTACCTCCCCGATTTCGGGTTGGCTTAGGATTTGCCGATGTTGAGTCTTTTCGGAAGCACTCATATTCTCTATGGCCTAACTTGCTGCAGATCCTACACGTTACCGATTTCCTTCCACGATCCTTCCCTGGGTGGTTTCTTGGGCATCTTTTACAATAGTAGACTCTCTTGGACTTTCCATTTTCAGACTGACTACGATTGTTGTTATTCCCATTACTTTTGTCATCTTTTCCTTGCTTGAATCCCCCATTAGTCTTTTGTCGCTTGTCTCCACCTTGGAACCCATTACTAGACCCTTTCCTTTTATCTCCAAGATTTGCTTCTATCTCTCTTCCTTTGATCCCGAATAGATGGGCAGCTCTCCCATACACTTCATCTAGGCTATCAAAGTTAGCCCCTCCTAATTTCCCTTGAATGGACAAGGTCAACCCTTGCTCAAATCGTTGAGCCTTCAAAACTTCAGTTGGAACCACTTCAGGTGCAAATCTCATTAACTCTATGAACTTAGAGTAGTACTCATTGACAGTCATGGTCCCCATCCTAAGGTTTGTAAACTCTAGGCACTTCTTTTCCTTAAGTGAGGTGGGTAAAACTTAGTTCTCAAAGCTTCCTTAAATTGTTCCCATCCAAAATCTCCTTGAGTCGTTAAAGACTCCTTCCTTTGAGACCACCATAAATCAGCTTCCTCTCTTAGGTAGTATGTAGCATTGTTGATCTTTAACTCATCGGTGCCTTTGGACGGTAGTAAACAACTTATCAAACTCCCTAATCCAGTTCAAGACCGGGTTGGGTCCTCTTTTCCATCATAGACGGTGGATTCCTAGAGGCTACTTTCTTAAACACATCACCCGGCTAGGTCGGGTTCTTGTTGACGGTTCGGTGAGTAGTCATAGCCTTAGCCAAATTCTTGGTCGGAGAAGTCAACTCCTTAAGAGTTGCTCGAGTCTTAGATCTACCTCCTCGGGTCTACTTGCCATTTCTTCCTGGGTAAGAAACAAATAGGTACTACTTATTAAGTCATCCTACTAAATTTGTAAATCATACAACAATCATGATTCATAATATGATTGACATCAAGCACATAACATGAAAAAGGAAACTAAAATTTCATTTATTAAACTTCCTTAAAAAGGAATGCTAACATATTTAAAGAGTAGTAGTCTAATTTCAGAACTACTAATTATTAACAACTACTAAAATATCTAAACACTTTCCTAAAAATCTATAAATAGTAAAAATCAGATGAATATCGAAGTCGGAGTCATTTGGATCTTGTGTTTCAACATTAGCTTGGTGTCTCAACCATTCATCTTCAGACATAGGGTGATATTCGGAGATGATGAACTACCCTCCGAGCTTGGCAAGGTTGCTCTGAATATTGGGGTGTTCGGGATCGGTAGTAGATTCATGATAGGAGTGGCTTGGAGTTTGATATGCATTAATCATGTCTTGTGCTTCTTGTTGCTCTTTCCACAATTCAGCATATCGGAGGGCAAATATGAAATAAGGTACGGTAGCTAGCCAAATTCCTTCTTGGTAATGATCCCTCATGTTGGGCATTCCATCCGATAATTGCAATACATTATAATACTTATTGAATAACCAATGATAAGCTTCAATGTAGGGTAAGTGTTCTAAAAGCGAGCTATTGTTGGTCCATGATAGTAAAATTGTTGGTATCCTTGCTCTATTAGAAAGTTTGCATACTTCGAATAGCACGCACATAATCGGTCCACGGTTTACGCATCTCTTTTGACTAGAATGGGTACGAAAAATGGACTATGACTTGCCATAATAAATGCGTGGTAAAAATTATAAATAGTAAGTACCACATATATTGTCATCAAGACAATTAAATCTCCTTCCTTATGAAAATTTAATAACATTCTCACATTTAGCTAGACAAAAATGTCATATAATTATTCATAATAATAATGCGAGTGTAAATAAGGAAACAAAAATTCAAACTATTAATGCGATGCACATAAAATGCTAAAACTTTTCTTGCCAAATTTTTTTTTTTTTCAACCTTTTGTTTTTCCAAATATGTTTTGTAATGAGTACTTGATTCATGACAATGAATAGTCGGGCCAATGAATTTCCCAGGAAAGGGTTGGTTACACGCAACGTTGGTGAGAGCCCAAGCCTTTCCTTGCCAGATTCATTGCCAACCCAACTTATCCAAATCAATCGTTTTTCCTCAAATAATAAAATAGATTTTTATGCATATTTAATATAAATATGAAAAGAAATGCGAAACTCTCTAACCCATATGCCCATCCTTAAGTCTACCCATTAATGTTAGATTCCAGTTTCATATCCCTAGGCTTTTAAACTGATACCACTTTGTAACACCCCCAAATTTCTCTCTTTCTGAAAAATATATTTTAATATAAAATACTTGAGAAACTTGAGAGTAATACTGCCACGTGATAACGTTAAAGGTTAAAACTACTAACTACTAATTTAACAATGCAGCAGAAACTAATAATAATAACTTCTCTTTATTGATAAATAAAACTTTATTCACTAGTGGAAAAAAACGCAAGGGCTGCGGTGTAAGGGCTGCGGTCTATTGCAAAACGCAGCCCTTAAGAGTGAAGGGCTGCGGTTAGCATGAAAACCGCAGCCCTTTAGTAATAAAGGGCTGCGGTTTTGGGCTTAACCGCAGCCCTTTAGTGAAGGGCTGCGGTCCATATTAAAACTGCAGGCCTTTTCACTTACGCGCGTTTCCCCAAATACTAAAACCCTTACTTTTCCCCCTCTTTCCCCAGTCCCCGATTTTTCCCTCCCTCACCTCATCAAACCCCCTCCTTCTTCGCAGCTTATTTCCCCAGCCCTTCTCTCTATTCGTCGCTCTCCTCACCCCTCCGCTGCCGTTCGCCCACTGGAGTGAAAAACATATCGCCGGGCTCCCAAGGCAGTTTCGGTCAATCGAAAGAATTCCTAGATCTCGTAAAATCAATCGCCGGAAGAAGACCGCATCGTTCTTCACGAGATCGAACCCTAAAACGCCGAATCATCGAACCAGACATACCTAAACGCAAGATGAAGGATTTTATAATTCGCCTCGTCAAAGTTGATGGATTGGTGATGCAATTCGGAGTGACGGCTCGGTTTCCATGGCGGGACCTGGCTGCTGCGGTTTTGCGAGAGAACTCGTGAATTGGAGAAGGTTTGGTGTTTTTTTTTTATTTATTCTTGATCATCTTTTTCAAGTTGCAATTCTCGTTTTTTATACCTTGGTTTAAAGATTGTTGCTTGTTTGATTACCGGTTTTTGGTTGAATCGAGTACGTATGAAAGCGAAGACGAGGTCGCTAAGAGGGAGGCGGTTTTGGCTCGCCTTAGAGAGGTACATGAATTATCCACTTTGGATTGAAGTTATTTGTTTTTTTTGACATGAATTGAATGCGCAATTGTGTCCATATTCGAGCTCAGGCTGTGGATTGATTATTTTTTCGCCGTCATATAAAAAGAGGATCTTAAGATTATATGGAAAGAATTGGATTGAGGGGTGTATATGATTGGACATCACTGTATTTGGGTTAGATTGTGCAAATTAAATTGATACTTTTGTTCTGCTATCATTCAGCCGAGCATCTTTATGATCAGAAGCTTTATAGATGTTTATCTTGTATTTCGGTCTGCATTGAATTACATGTGGCATTATAGATGTGCTTTTCTCTTTTCTACCATGACTTTTTCTTCTCAATGTGACTGGAGCTCGTTCGTCATTATGACTCCGAAAATCAATCTTTCACCATCTTTTATTGAGGGTTTTTAGTGGGTTCTTTGAGCTCTTAGCCTTCGAGTTTTTAGGAGCCTGTTACTAATTTACTAATAGAAACCTGTTGTTAGGAACCTGCAGACCATAAATGGGAACCTGTTTATTACCCTTTGGAAGAGATAGGCAGACAACTTTTAAGTTCGATATTTGATTAGGGACCTGTATCCCTATAGACCTTAGTTATTCAGAATTTTGGGAGAAAATAAGAGTAGACCATCACTTTCTGTTTAAATTTCACGGACAGGGATAGGTAGAGAGTGAAAAATAGTAAAGGAGTTAAAAAAAAGATAGAGAGGCAAATAGCAGAGAAGGAGAGAGAGATGGGAAGGAGATGATGACGCTTTGGAGGCTCTTAATTATCAGCATGTTGATGTTAAGTCAAGGCTCCATTAATGGTGAAACAGATCATTCACATGGTTAACACTTTTACAGGTTGTTGTTTCATCTTTGTGTTTAGTTATGTACTTCTGGGTAATTATTCTATGTTTTTTAGATTATGTTGATTTCTGGGTATTTGTCTACTTCTCTTAGCTGACATTGATATTCTTGCATTTGTTTTGGCGGTGTCTTATCATGAAAATTGGTCCTTTATGTCTCTCTATTTTGGTTGTGATCAAAGATATGGATTATGTTTGTTGATGGTTTGCTTCTACAAATCGAGTTGTCATGCAACTTGACTTGATTTTTGCAAAGCCCCACCCCCCTCACTGACCCCTGCAGCCCACCCCCCTCCCTGACCCCCTGCAAGCCCCCCCTCCCCGACCCCCCGCAATCCCCCCTCACCGGCCCCCCGCAATCCCCCCCTCACCGACCCCCTGCACAACCCCCCCCTTCACCGACCCCCCTGCAGCCCACCCCCCTCACGACCCCCTGCAGCCCACCCCCCCTCCCCGACCCCCTGCAATCCCCCCCTCCCCGACCCCCTGCCTGACCCCCCGGTCACGACCCCCTGCAGCCCACCCCCCTCACCGACCCCCTGCCCCCACCCCCCTCACCGACCCCCTGCAGCCCACCCCCCTCCCCGACCCCCTGCAATCCCCCCCCTCCCCGACCCCCTACAATCCCCCCCACCGACCCCCTGTGCCCCACCCCCTCACCGACTCCAAAACCCATGCGCGTTCCTGCAACTTCAACAACAACTCCGACATGCCGGCACCGACGCCGGCCAAACTCGGACTCTGCAGCGTCGGTGCTACGATTTCCATTCGGCTTCTCATCTTCTACCCTATTCGGCTCCTTCATCTTCTTCATGTTCAACCATCTCCAATTTTCCCTCTCCTGCTCTCTTAAACAATAACAACATCATCAACCGTTCAATTGGCTTTCGAGTTCGTCGTTTCATCGGCTCTTCGAGTTCTCGTCACAGTTGGTCTCTTGTTCTTCATGATTTTCCTCTCCTTGTTCTCCTCTGTTTCTTCCTTCTTTGGTGGTTCTCTTCCCCAGGTTCGATTTCGGGTTCTTTCTTGGATTATTTCATTTTCTCTGTTTTTTATGGGTTTTTTTCTTGTAGAATTTAGTTTTTTTTTATGCTCTTAATTGTTGATTAGTGTGTGAATGTTGTAATAGTTAGGGATTAGTTTCTTATTCGCGCGACGATATAGTTCTTATTCATTTTTCCATTATGTTATGAGATGTGATTTTCTTCAACTTTTGAGTTATTAAATTTATGAATAATCTATGTCATATTCTGTAATTTGGTGTTATCTCCAAGTCTTCAATTTTTCATTTTAGTGGGTAGAAATTCTTCTGTCCATTTTGGGATGTTTGGAGATTTGTAATGCATGTTCTGGTAATAATAAGTTAATAACCTTATTTAAGTACTAAAAGTTTTATCATGTGGGTAGAAAACTAAAACTAATAAGAAATCACTGATAATACAAGAAGACGTTTATTTGCATCTTTACCAATCTTCTGCATTTCTAAAATTAGAAGTTAATTCAGAGAAAAACCTAAAGTCTTGCCATTCTTGAAAATATATAATAGAATTATACCACATTTTCGGACTCGAGTTCAGTTGAGTTGTTGAAATACAGTTATCAGAATCACAGTAATAGTTCATTCTTTGATTTAAGCAAAGTCTGACAAATGTATATGATATTGGGGGTGAATGCAGTGAATTTGGCAATCAAAGATGGCAGGATCATCCAAAGTTTTTCAGTTTAAAAGGCTATTTATCATTGCTGGTAATTTCTTTTTGTTCTTGTTAGAATTTTTAAATAGTTATGTTCTTGCTTCAGTATTACATAAAGTGTTTCATTATGTTCTGTGCTAAGAAAAAAATTGTTAGATGATAATTTACTCCTTCGTTTGCCAATGTGGGTAGTCGTGTTTTCAGGTCTAGTTTTCTAATCTTTAGCTTAATTTCAATTTAATTTGATGATGAATTATTGAATGGGTAGATAGTGCTAATTTCAGAGGTAAGGCTTCTCACGTAGCTGTCTTTTTCTAATCATATCATCTGTTCTCATCCATTTGGCTTAGGTTGAAAGCCTTTGGCATAAGTGTAAGCCTTTGGATAAATGGCCTTAAACAGATTAGCAAACACGGTTGGCTTGCAGGTTTTAGGATCTGAGAACTTCCCGGTACAACTGTGATACTTTGCATATTGCATCACCAAGCAAGCACTTTTACACCCAACCACTTTATTCCCCTTCTTCACTTCCAATCTTTGAAGGACAACGAGACATTCAAATCAAGCATCACATTTAGCGACACCACATAATGAAGATGCATCATTCTTTAAACACCACTGTTTGTGCATTCATGATTTGCATCATTTTCTAATAGTCTAATACTTTATAATAGTTCATGTTGGTTATATTTATACAACTTATAACTCATTTATTTAGTTGCATTTGGTCAATAGTTCAGATTCATGTTAGCTTTTGGTGAATTGTGGGATGGGAAATGCTAATTCTGTAAGAGATGAACCAATTGAAATACGGTGAGTATGAGGAACTTCCGGGCGGAGAGCAAAATCGTCCGTGAATGGCATGTTAACCTACTCTCCAGTATGTTTTTTTTCCCTCTTTCTTTAGTCTTAGAAATATCCAGTTGGACTTTTGATTGAGCACTCAATTTTAAAACTATTGTAGCTAGATCTGTATCATTGATTAATTTTATAAATTAGCTGCTTCTTCGATCCTTGAATGTTACACTCACTTCGGTGTAATAAGGGGATGTTAATACATGTTTTTCTTCTCATATACTATATCTTGATATGTATGATGTCGATGGAATCTTAATTTATACTTTGAACTTTAACTATATTCTTAAGACCACTAATTCATAAATCTTCATAATGCGAAGGGACTAGGTACTAGGGAGTGCTTTTGTGGCTTGCTTGTATTATTCTTTGTATGATACACATCAAGAGAACTTAAATTCTTGATGTCTCAAATGTTCCGTTCTCTATTTCCTTCTTACACCATTTTTTTTTGTTATGATAGGTATTGTTTTCTCATGGATGAATCCTCTCATGGAGCTGGGTTCGAGAACGCCATTGATGAGAGAAGGATGTATGGAAGCTAGACACATGGGATTAAACTAAAACATTAATAAGCAAGTATTGGGGGAAGGTATGCGGTATATCTTTGCTCTATGTTAACCTACACACCCCGGCCCCCAAACTCGCCCCCTAAACCCTGCTGCCCCTTAGCCCTCTTCGCACTTCCCTTAGCCCTCGCTAGCCCCGCCCCCACTCTTGCATCGCCCCCCTACACCCACTTACCGGCACCCCCTGCTTCCCCTCCCCCGCCCCCACCCCCGCCCGGCCTCCTGCGAGCACCCCTGCCCACACCCTCGCCACCACCCCTCGCCACCACCCCTCCCACGCACCCTCCCGGCCTCCTGCGCAAGACCACGCCCGGCCTCCCTGCCCGACACCCCTGCCCGGCCTCCCTGCCCGGCACCCCCGCGCCCCAGCCCCGCAACCCCCTGCTAGCCCCCCACCCCACCCCGGGCGCCCCCTTTGCCCCCTGCTACACCCCTAGCACGGCCAGCACCCCCCTTCCCTCCCCCTACCCCCACCCTCGCCCCCGCCCTGCCCCGCCCCCCACATTGCCCCCATTCCCGCAACCCCCATCGCTAGCCATTTGTTTAGTCATTTGTTGTTGTATTGTAGGCGCCATGTACTTACAACATCAACAAATTGAAAGTTGTTCTTGTGGAGTGGGTCTGTCCGGCTCTTACGCTTTGTAGTACTTGCATAGATATAGTTTCAACTCCAAATTATAGCGGTTTTGGTTTTATTTGCCGGGTTCTATCATCTCTAGAAAATTTACTTTTGAGGGATTCGGATGCCGATCTTGGTGGAGTTGTTGTAATGTCTTCATGGCTCGTTCTTTGGTTGGTTATTTTTTGATGGTTGTGATCCTGCTCATATATTGCAATTCGAACATTCGAGGGCAGCCTCGAACTAATGTAATTTAGTTATTATTTTCTCTATATTCGTGTAAAAAACATAATTTATAATGAAAAATGATACTTTAAATATATATAACTGTTTGGGAACATTTAGGACAAAAAAATTTAAAAAAAAAAATTTTTTTTTTTTATTTTTTTTAGGTCACAAGGGCTGCGGTTTTTGGAAAAACCATGACCCTTAGTGGGTTAAGGGTCGCGGTTAAGGGCTAAAACCGCGGCCCTTAACTCACCAAGGGCTGCGGTTTGGGCCCTTAACCGCAGCCCTTAACCCACTAAGGGCTGCGGTTTTAGCCCTTAACCGCAGCCCTTAACGCGCTAAGAGCTGCGGTTAAAAACCGCAGCCCTTCCTAAATGTCAAGGGCTGCTAGTCTAATGGCTGCGGTCAAAAAATGCAGCCCTTGGGCCCTTTTTGACCGCAGCCCTTGGGCTTTTTTCCTCTAGTGATTATTGATACTATAACAATGGGAATTATAAAAATAACAACTACTAAACTAAGCTATGTATTATTCCTCACTAGCTCCCCCATGCGAAGTATGCATCAAATCAACCTGTAAATTCTGCTCACCAAAAGGGTCATCACAGGGACAAAGCCATAAAACAAACAAACAAAACGCGTGTCAGTAAAAATACTGAGTACATGTATATGCGGAAATTTAAACACTTTATTAAACATTCAAAATATTTTTATAAACCTTCCTTGGATACTTGTAATACTTATATAATATAAAGTATATAACTTTAATAAAAACTCCTTTCCTTGCCTAGGTACCTTTCCTAAAGTGTGCACACCCCCCAAGTTTAGTATTCCTTAATGAGTCTATGACGAGGGGAACTACCTTGTCCACATGACTTATACAAAAAGTACATGGGTAAAATATAATAACTACCGTTCTTGTTAATTAATAACAAGCCATGGCTTCTTTGTAATTGTGATCATAAAAGATCATATATCTAATAAAAATCCTTTGGAAATAATCCTCCTTTAAAAATAATAATTCTTATATAAAACTTTAGCCATATAAAAGGCATAACTAATTATTGCTCATAAAATAACCTTGGAACACAATAATAACAATGATAGCCACAAAATTGGTATTAAGATCATATGACAAATAGGCAGTAGCTATAATACCAAGCATACCCAACAAATCTTTAGATATTAATCTATATCCTAAGTCTTCACGTAGATCTTTATTATTAGTCTTTAACATTACCAAAACATAAGCATTTGTATTTTTTTTGTATCAACTGCCATTTGCCAGCACAACTGTTCTACATAATTACTTGTTTGCGAAGAATTTTGTACATACTAGAGAGTGTGTAATTAAATTTTGACTCAACAGTTCATATGTGGCATACAAAAATTTGCAATATAATTACTTTAGATGCAAAGAAGAAGTCAGTAGGCTAGAGTTATGCTAACCGTCCTTATGCGTGCATAAATAAATGCATGTTGTTCATATTAAACACATAAAATCATGTAGATCAATCCAAAATAGCAACTCTATAAACATGATACTACGTATGCATAACAATATTTAAAGATCTACATATACACGCACCTTGAAAATTAATAACTACTAAGGAGAAGAAAAGAGAGAAGGTAGGCTAAGAGGGAGAGAGAGTTTAAACTTGAGAAAAGAGATGTATTCCTCAAATTTGGTGTGAAGAATATGAGGGATGGAGGCCCCTATTTATACTTAGTTGGATAGGTAGAGTCGTCTTAGGGTAGGAAACTAAAAGATGTATTTTTGAGAAAAGATAATTAATTTTAGCTAAGATACACTAGCATCGGGGAATATTCCATAGGATAAATAATCTAGATGCTTAAAATCAAAAGATAAATAAAGTTAACTAAATTTTGATAATCATGATTTTGGTTGCTGGCGGTGAATTGCCGTTGGCCAAGTTTTGATTTTTTTTTTCTTTTTTTTTTTAAATCCTTTGTAAATCTTTTTTTTTTTTTTTGAATTTTCCTTTTAAAATATTTTTAATTTTATTAACCAACTACTTGGATTAAATTGTGAACTTAGGCCCAATACTTAATTTGGGCTAGAGTCTATATTAAAAACCCATAATATATTATAAAAGCCTATTTAAACCTTTATAATTAATAAAAAGCCTTTTTAGTATATAAAACCCTTTAAAAAAAATTATAACTAATAGCTTACTAAAAATACGGAGTATTACAGCCTCCCACACTTAGTACTAATTTTCTAAAGTTTTGAGTAGAATGGAGTCTAAGGCATATTTGTGTGTCTAGGGATGGTGGACTAGTGGTTTGAGCTTCTATAACACTTGAAGAGCCATAGATCTTTTGGATATCTAGGTGTTCTCTAATGAGCGAGTAAAAAGTCTAGTTAGGTGTCCTTTTGCAATCTTGATTAGTTGCTTTCTCTACCCATAACCTATGAGTACACTTGGAAATTAGTTGTTTTGAAAGTTGCTCTCTATTCTTGCTTGTGAACCATTTCATTGATAGTTGACTTGGGCATTGCTTTTGAATTTGATTGAATAAATCGTTGATGAAAAACTAGAGTTGTGGGTTTGAAAACTCTTTGGAAACCCTCGCGAGATCCCACTCGCCCTCTAGAGCGATCTAGGGGTTTAAAGAGCTTGTTGCATGTGCTAAATGCAATCGTGATTCCTACGAAAATGAGTTAGTGTTAATTATTTATCCTTCCTTCCTTTTTCATTTTTCTTCCCCCTTCCTTCTTCATTTTGTTTTCAAATAAGTTTTCATTCTCCTACTTGTGTTTTAATCTATTTTGCTTGAGGACAAGCAAAGATCTAGCTTGGGGGAGTTTGATATCTTGTTTATTGCTTTACTTTTTGATAGTTTTTAATTGGTATTATAGTTGTTTTTGAGTTAGTTTAGGCTAGTTTGTTAGTTATTTCCTTAATTTGTGCAATTTTCCTTCTTGTATGCACTTTCTTTGGGCAAATTGTTTCATTTCAGGACTTAGGAGCATGCTTGGAGGACACCTGCACAACCCCGAATATTAATATCGAAGAGGAAGGTCAAGGAAGCATCAAGGAAGCATAATCGAGTTCCGGGGGCAAATATAAGAAGTTTTGGAAGGGTTTGCGCACAAGGGTCAACTTCAAATGGCCATAACTTTCAGCACACAAAACATTTTTGGGAAATTCAAGTTGGAGATGAAATTTTGGCTCAATACCTTTCCAACAAGTGGTCACAAGCTCAATTCCAATGAAAAACGAGTGAGATATGACCGTTTGAAAATGAACTGACGAAACTGAAAACTGACCCGAGCGCTCGGGTCAAATGACCCGCCCGGGTCAATCTGCGGAGAACTCATATTTCAGTCCTGATCAGTTGACCCGCCCGGGTCAGGTGACCCGAGGGCTTGGGTCAGGCCACTCGAGAGCTCGGGCCATCCAACCCGCCCGGGTCGGGTTATATTTCCGGAACCTTTTTGCGACTTTGTTTGTTTTAATGCGGGGGTTGTTTTGTAATTTTCTGTTTTATTTCTTATGACTATATAAGAGGGACTCCTCTTATTTTAACTTAGGCAATTATTAACTACAGATTAGAGAGAGATTAGATCTTGTTTTAGCATTCAAGTTTAGAGCAAAACCCTAGGAGAGAGAAAAGTGGAAGTTTGAAGCTTTTGGATCTCCATTCTTCATTAATGAAAGTTTAAAGTTGGTAATCTTTATTTATTTTCTTCTTTCCTTCCATTATTCTTGCTTATTTCATGCTTTGTTTGTTTAGATCTTGCTTTATTAGTTGATTATTTGCATTTTTCTCTTTTTCCTCCATGGTTTTGGTGATGAAGTTATTTCAAGCTTTGTTTTGTTTTATTTCCATAATGTGTGAGTAGTTTCTTACTAGGGGAAGGGATGTAACCTTCATTTACTCTTTGGATCCTAGATCTAAGTTAGGGGGTTAACTTTTGGGGTTGAACTTGTTGATCAAACTTGTTTTACTTGGTTTGTTGGGTGATTGATCACCACTTAACTTGCATATTTGGAATTCCTAGTGAAGGATTGAGAGATGAAGCTAGGAATAAACTAAGTTTGGTTGCTAGACTAGGATCTCCATGAAAATAGGCATTTTTTAGTTTAGGGAAGCTTGATTAATCATGTTGTGCTTGATTTGGCTAGATTGGTTGCTCATGCCATGAGAATAGGTCATGAGTGACTAATCAAGCTCCTCTAATTAGCTCGAGATAGTAATTAGAGTTCATATGTGCGTGATTTTCCCCTTGTGATCCCCCATTTGTTTCCCCTTGGCTTTGATGATCGGATTCTTGGATTGAGTGTTGGTGAATCCCCCTAATCCCCTAGTTTCTTTACCCTTGTCTTATCTCCTTTAATTGTTTGTTGATTTACTTTGCAAATTTTCTAGTTTAATTAGAATTTAGAATCATTGCTAAACTTTCAATCAAAACCCAAAAATTGATTTAGCTCATTGTAGTTAGCTAATTAACTCTTGACTTAACCCTACTTCCTTGTGGATTTCGACCCTATACTTATCCTATATTGGATAAATTAGGGTATATTTGGCGAGTATACAACGACCCGTCAGTACATGAGGCACAGGGTGCTCTACAACAATCCCAATAGACATGCAATAATCATTAAAAGTTTGGGATGTAAATTCCCTAGCATTGTCTAATCTTATCCTCTTTATTGTATGATCTGGGAATTGAGTTCTTAATCGAATTATTTGAGCCAGAAGTTTTGCAAATGCAACATTTCTACTTGACAAAAGGCTCACATGTGACCATCGAGTAGATGCATCAATTAATACCATGAAATAGCGGAATGGTCCACATGCGGGGTGAATAGGCCCACAAATATCTCCCTGTATTCTTTCTAAAAACATTGGAGATTCAGTGGCAATCCTATTTACAGATGGTCTAATTATCAACTTGCCAAGTGAGCATGCAGAGCATGATAATTCATTTGGCCGAGGAATTTTGACATTCTTTATAGAGTGTCCAATTGAATTTTCAATGATTCTATGCATCATTCCTGTGCCAGGATGGCCAAATCGGTCATGCCATAGAGTAAATAATTCTCTATTATCTAACTTCTGGTTAGATATCATATTAATTTCAATTGGACGTATATCTATGCGATATAGTACCGAGGAAATTGCTGGCAATTTTTCATAGATGTATTTCTTGCCGCATTTTTCGCGTAGTGAGGCATATAAATTCCTCTTGATTCTTGTCATGGTTTCCAAATGGTAACCATTCTGACGTACATCTTTGAAACTTATAAGGTTTCTTCGAGATTTACTCGAATATAATGCGTCATTGATTATCAATTTTGTCCCATTTGGAAATATAATACAGGCTTTCCCAGAGCCTTCAATTAACTTGGCTGTCCCAGATATTGTGCTAACATTTGCCCGGAATATTGTAAGTTTTGAAAAATACTCTTTATTTTTCAATATGGTGTGTGTTGTCCCCTTTGTCGAGGAGACATTGGTCTTTGGATCCAACTTCGGCAAATCCATATCTTCATAAATAATAAATATGAAGATCAGTATATGAAAATGCATATTTTATTAATAATCAAAAGAGGGAATACATGAAAATGATTATCGAAGTAATTAAAATAAACTAAGCATATTAATGCATTGCAAAGTTGTTTTCGGCTTCAGCATTATCCATAAAAAAATCTGAAACATCAAGGCTGGGCATGGATGTATTAGCTTCATTAACAAAATTTGCTTCAACATTTTTTCCTTTGTTCTTTATTGAAGCCTGGTATAGGTCTACCAAATGTTTGGCGAGCGACATGTGCGGCCCCAATGCTCATGCCATGCCACATTCGTGGCAAGTGTCATTTCCTTTATAGGACGATCGCCTCGATTTCCGAGATGATTGTCCCCAATTTTTATCGGAATTCTTAAAATTGTTATTTCTTGGGGAAAATCGACCTCGCCACGTCCACGCCCTGCGCCACGGTAATTACCACGTCCTCTCCCACGATCGTTGTAATTACCGCGTCCACCTCTATGTATAGCATTTGCTTCGGGTGGATCGGAGCTTTCTATTGCATTTATTTCATGTGTGGTGAAGACCCCGTAGGTCTAAGATTATGATTCTTCAAAGAGAAGATCATTATTTTGTTCGACCACAAGTAGTGCGATATTAGCTCAGAGTATTTTTGGAAAGCTCTGAACCTGTATTGTTCTGCCAATATTATATTAGAGGTGTGGAAAGTGGAGAGCGTTTTTTCTATCATCTGCTCTTTTGTGATGGGATGATCACAATATTTCAACAATGATACAATTCTAAACAACGTTGAATTGTAATCACTGACTGCTTTAAAGTCCCGAAATCTCAAATTGAGTCAGTCAAATTGTGCCTTTGGGAGGAGCACATTTTTGTGATGCCCATATCTTTCGCTCAGGCTATCCCATAGTTCTTTGGGATCCTCCACAAGGAGATATTCAGTTTTTAAACTTTCATGTAAATGATGCCTGAGAAGGACTAAGGCTTTTGCCTTCTCTTGTTCAGTCGCCTTTTTAACTGATGTAGTTGCATCACCTTGTTGGGTTGTCACACCCTTAATTGTATATTCCAGTCCTTGGGCCTTTAAATTCATTTGGGCGTCCACTGTCCATTCTAAAAACTTTTGCCCAGATAGATCTAGTATGTTAAATTGTCTTTTCACTAGATCTCCCATTTTTGACTAAAACATGTAAATATTTGAAATTAGTAAATGATAATAAATCATATATATTATCTCCCCCGATTTATATCATTATAATGATACATAAATAGTACAAACAAAAGGAAAAAAATACGAAAATAGCGTACAATATAACGAAGCAAAAAAAATGCCAAAAATGGAAAAAATACAATGAGTGAGAGAAACAAAAAAAACTTCCTAAAAACGCACTTAAAGACACAAAAAAAAAATGCCAAAAATAAAAAAATGCAACGAGGGAGATGAAAAAAAATTGTCTCCTATTTATGTATGAGGAGATAGATCATGAATGCCATAAGAAGGAAAAAGAAACCGGCTATAAGGAATAAGTATAGCCGTATCATCCTAAAATCCTCCTCAAAAGAAGAAGATGAAGGTGGCGAACGGTTGTCGTCGCCGTGGAACATGGTGGCCGGAAGGTTGAGGAAGAAGAGAAAATTTTTTGTGAGTTTAGAGAAAAAAAAATTGGAAGAAGATAAGAGATGTGTGGTGAAAATGGGGTGGGTAATTCGCTTTTATAGAGGGTTATCCCTAACTGTGCAGTTCATCAACAGTTAAAAATATACAATGTAATAAAATTATATGTACTAAATTGGTCTACTATTATGCATGTTGGTAAAATGATGATATAATATATGTAACTACAAATGCAAAAAAAGATAGAAGATTAGAGACAATAATATATAATAGTGTTCTGAATGCTTGTTCCCTGCATACATATAACATTATTGCACATATAAGAGATAATAATTTTATTGCTTCACTAGGCCGTCCATATAGGCGGCAAATTCAAAAAAAATTAACCCGTCCATATAGGCAGTTCAAGAGCAAAAGAAATAACATAAAATAAATGTCCTTGATTGCCCTCCATGAAGATGGCTTTATTATTAAATTATTTATTTTCTGGGTTAGTGGCATGGTGACGTTTACTACTAGTCCCTTCCTGTTCATCCCTATCTCTTTTATTACTTGGTGGATATTGATTTTCAGTTGGTTGTATAGGAGGGTTATTATTGGTGTTGGGAACAGGGGTTTGTGGGTTTTCTTTGGTATGGGTATTTGTACCGTCGTTAATGTTACTGGGTCGGGGCTGTCTTACAGTTTCCCTCGCTGGGTTGGTAGTGAATGGTACATTGTTTCGCTCTATCCAAAAGTAAATACCCGAGACAGAGACATTGTGTAAAACAATGTTAATCTCGTTACTTTGTTGATCCATGTTTGGATAGTAAAGGTTTGGGCTTGGAGAAAAAAAAATTTAGAACTTGAAACAGAATGGATGTATACCTTTATTTTTTTCGGTAGCAAACTCGTGCTGATAACGTGTTGTGAGAAAATGTAGAGAGAGAGAGAGAAGCAATAGATAGAAATATATCAGAGAGTGTATTGAATTCGTATTGTGTAAAACTGATTCTTACATCGACGGTATTTATAAGCAAAATTTCTACGGTGTACAATTGCAAATTCAACGATTTCTGCGCGGGGAAGAAAACTTTTCCTAACATGCATTAAATGCATGTCAGGACATTCACTTTGGTAAACAGTGGAATTTGGCATTCCACTGTACTCTCAACAATAATTTTATACTATAAAAATATATTGGTATAAAGTACTACATGAGAAGTGTGATGGATTTACTTTCTAATTTGCAGTATGTAGTTTCACGTCGAATGTGTAATCTAGTGATATTAGATGCTAAACGAGTTGGTGGAGAAAGGGCGGTGATCGCAAGACTTGAAGTGCCAAGGTCATTGACTTTTCCTCTTGGCTTTCATGGCACTTGGACTCCAATAGAATGATGATGAAGTAGGAGCCCATTGTTGGCAATGTATAGAGGAACTAAATATTGGATACTTCCTCTTTTTAGTAGTTGTCATTTTTTTTAGGTTTTGCACTACTTATATATGTATTTTGTAGCCCCGTTCCTGATATTTTATGGGCCCTAGGCGAAGTGTGAAAAATGGGCCCCCTTACCGTTTCTATGATTTGAATAAAATTCAATGATGGACCAAAAAAATTATTGAGCGACGAAAGGGGCTCGAATTTAGTTTCCAACATCAACAAGAATACTACGTAGATATGAAAATCAGGGAAAAAAATTACAAACAAGTCTCATTTATTTTAGATCAAATTCATAAAAAAAAAGGAAAATTAGCAAGAACACAAAAAACTTAGAACAAGAACACTACGCAGATATGAAAATCAGGAACAAAAAAATTACAAACAAGTCCCATTTATTTTAGATCAAACTCATCTAAAAAATAAGAATATTAGCAAAAACACAGAAAAACTTAGAACAAGAACACTACGGAACTATGAAAATCAGGAACAAAAAAATTACAAACAAGTCTCATTTATTTTAAATCAAATTCATCTAAAAATTAGGAATATGAGAAAGAACACAAAAAACTTATAACAAGAATACAGAATACTACGCAGATTGGGGTGTAATTCGGTTTTTGGTTTGGGTTTGGGGCAAAACCAAACCAAACCAAACCAAAATAAATTCGGTTTTCATATTTCAAGTCCAAATCCAAACCAAAATTCGTCCAAAACCAAACCAAACCAAACCGAAATTACAAAACCAAAACCAAAACCAAACCAAACCAAAAAACCGAAATTCTTTAGGGATATTATCTCAGGTAACCCTGACATATAGGCCTTTTTCCAATATAAGCCCGACTTTGACAGCCCTGTCTCCGATAACCCTGAACTTGGTTTTTGTCATTAAATTGGACGGAATTAGAGACGGCGTTAAGTACTCTCTAATTTTGTTTGACTAATTCATCTCTTTCTCTCTCTTGTTCTTCATATTTTCTCTCTCTTGTTCTTCATCTCTTCTCAAGCCCATCATTCTCTTTTTTTTCTCAATCAATTCTCCAAATCAAAACTTTAATCCAAAACATAACAAAACAAAACAAAAAGCCACAAAATCAAATTCAAGAAATCACTTAATTACGCCACAAATTCAAGAAATCCAAGAAATCACAAAACAAAAATCCAGAAAATCAAATTCAAGAAATGAGAAATTAGAGAAGAGAAAAGGCAAAAATCAAGACGTTGCCGCTGCTGCCCCGTCGTACACACTGCTACCCCGAGTTTCTCCTCCTCTCGCCGTTCTTTGCCCTTGACTCCCGCCACAAGACGTTGCCGCTGCTGCCCGGAGCTCGCCTCCCCTTCCCTTGCTTCTATTTTCATGTTGCTGGAATTTCGAAGGTGTCGGCTATGGTGGTAGTGCAGTGGGTGTCGGCTATGGTGGAAGAATGGGGGTCGAAGAGAGAATGGAGGTCGATCCGAAATTTTGTTGGGTTGCTGCCAAGAACAGGAGGTCGAAGAGAGAATGGAGACCGAACCCTTTCTTCTTCTTCTTCTTCTCCGGCGACTCTTCTCCGTGTTCTGCCGCTGCTACTTGCTACTTGCCGCTGCTACTTGAGATAAGATAAGATGAGATTGAAATGAGAAAATTTATGGGTTTGATGTATTTTGAGGGGAAATTTATGGGTTTGATAGATGAAGATATGTGACAGAAGATGAAGAACAAAACAGAGGTGTTCAATAACACAATTTTTTTATTTTTTCTAAGAACACCCATTGGAGGAAATCTGGATTTTGTTATGATTTTGGGTAAATGGGTTTGGGAAAAATCTGGATTTTGTTATGAGTTTGGGAAAAATTGATGAAGAGATGAAGAACAAGAGAGAGAAGAGATGAAGAACAAGAGAGAGAAAGAGATGAATTTAGCAAAAGTCAAACCTAGTTAACGGCGTTACAAATTCCGTCCAATTTAATGACAAAAACCAAGTTCAGGGTTATCGGAGACAGAGCTACCAAAGTCGGGGTTATATTGGAAAAAGGCCTATAAGTCAGGGTTATCTGAGATAATATCCCTATTATGATGCAATTTTTTTTTTTTCCAAATCTTACAAATAATAAAAATTATCAAGTTTCAAATCATCAAACATAGAAGAATTACTTCAAATTTCAACTAAAGCTTAAAATTGAAGTACTTGAACTAAAGATAATTGATAAAAACATCAAAACCCATATAGGATAGGCAAACTTCGGTTTGGTTTGGTTTTGTTTTTTTCGGTTTTTTAAAATGAAATCCGAAAAAAAAATTTCCAATCCAAACCAAACCGAATTTTGAAAAAAACCAAACCAAATTATTAATTCGGTTTGGTTTGATTTGGTTTTCGGTTTTTAACCAAATAACTTACACCCCTATACGCAGATATGAAATCAGGAAAAAAAATTACAAACAACTAAACAATCTAATTTATTTTGAATCAAATTCATCTAAAAAATAGGAATATTAGCAAGAACACAAAAAACTTACCCAAATCGTTGAAGATGAAGTAGCCAAAATTCCAGATTTTTCTTTTTTTTACCCCCTTCGAATCTTCGATTATTTGTCTGCCAAATTAGAACTTTGCGAAGTGATAGGGGAGTAAAATTTGAACTGATAAACACCCAAATTTGCCAAATTATCAAAATTTCGAACCCAATAATTGTGAGAAAAATAAGAAGAAAGAATGGAAATAGGTGAGATATAGAGTTCATAGGAGTTTTATTTATATGAAATATAAATCCCGTTAGAAATTTTAATACAAAATAGCCGTTTATGGGGGAAATCATCTTCAATTGTAAAGATCAATTAGAGAATTGAGAGATTGACCGAGGATAGAAATTAGGAAAGAAAAAAAAATTAAAGATCTTGAGATTTTCAGAATATAGAAAACTGAAAAGAAGGGATTTAGTTCAAGAATTTAATTTAATCTTGGAAATTTTCCAAAATTTATTTGGTAATTGGAGGAGATGGAGCGATTTTGAGAGAAACAAGGAGTAGAAATTGAATGAATAATAAAGGAAGGTTGAAGAAGAACAGTAGACTACTCACGTCTCACGAGCGTTTCATTGAAGTGATATTTTTTTTAATAAAAGCTCTAATGAATTTGGGCTAGCTTTTTTTGGGCCCTGGGCAGGCGCCCCTCCTGCCCAGCCCCAAGGACGGGTTAATTTTGACACATAATTTGTACCTAATATATAATGCAAACTTTAGTATGTAAGGTAGTTGATTCCCCTCAAAAATAAAGTAGTGTACTGGCAAGTGTGAAAATCATAACATTGCACTATAAAACAGAGAAAGTATTTGTTTGTTTCTTATTATCTCATGTACTTTATGAGCTAATGTTTTAATTTTATGATGCTTACAATTTCTTTAGCCATATAACTTTATGACACAAGTGTGCATAATCTAATCTAAACCTAAATTTGGCCTTGGTATAGAGCATATAACGTTCATCGATTGATTAAGAATCGGTATCCGATATATGAAAATCATTAATTTTGGGAATCCTGTCCACACTAAGGGTAAGATTATTCATGGTCTAGGAGTGGAGTCTTGAAGCAAGATTCCTCCAAGACTTGCAATAAAATATTGACAATATGGAAGGAGTCTTGACTCTTGAGCATACAAAATTTGACAAAGACTCTCAAGAAAACCGCCAACACATTATTGTTGCCCAATTTTACACCACTTTAAGCTAATTTCTTTGCGAGCTTTTGTATTTTTTTGAACTATAACATCATAAAATTAAAGTTACGGTTTTTTCACCAGATACCCTCGAGTTCTCAAAAAATTCACCTGGTACCCTCCATGTTTTCAAAATTCACCAGGTACCCCTAATTTTATGTAAATACACCCAAATATCCTTAATGACTAACGATGTTAACCACCGTTAGTCATTAACCCTAATTTTCTGTTTTGAACCCTAATTAACATCTAACCCTAACCCTAACCCTAACCCTAACCCTAACCCTAACCACCCCCCCCCTCTCCCACCCCCCAACCCCCACCCACCCTATCCCCCCTCTCCCTCCCCCGTCGCCTCCCCTCCCAACACCACCACCCTCCCCCGCACGCACGTGCCCACCACCCCCCCCCCCCCTCCCCCTCCCCCTGAGCCTCCTCCCCTGCATGGCCTCCTTCCCTGCGTGCGAGTTGCCCTCCCCCACGCGACCCTAACCCGACCTCACCGCCATTGTTTTCGACGAAAATCCGAGCGACCGAGTTCCCCCTCATCGATCTCCCCTCTCGCAATTTTGCTTGGGACTAACCGAGTTCCCCCCTTCATCGATCTCTCCTCTCGCAATTTTGAACCCTAATTAACCTTTAATCCTAACCCTAATCCTATCCCATACCCCTAACCCTAAACCTAACCCTAACCACCCCTCCCCACCCCCACCCCCATCCCCCCTCTCCCTCCCCGCCGCCTCCCCTCCCACCACCACCACCACCTCCCCCAGCCGTTGACCCATCACCCCCTCCCCCTCCCCCCCGCAACCTCCCTCCCTCCCTGTGACCCATCACCCCCTCCCCCCCCGTAGCCTCTCTCTCCCCATGACCCCCCTTCCCCGCACGCGACCCTAACTTGACCTCACCGCCATTGTTGTCGACGAAAATCCGAGCGGCCGAGTTCCCCCTCATCGATCTCCCTCTCGCAATTTTTGCCGGACTAAGCGAGTTCCCCCTTCATCGATCTCCCCTCTCACAATTTTCGGGATCGGCGAGTTCCCCCCTCTCGCGGGGTCGGACCGAGATCGAAGGGGTGGGAGGGCTCGCGATTTTGCGGCGGGGGAGGGGGAGGGGAGTTCGAAGGGGTAGTGGAGAAAGATAGTTATGGGTGGTGGGGGTGGTGGGAGGAGAGGGATTCGGGTTGGGGGTGGTGGATGGGGTCGGGAGGTGGCACAGGCTGCGGGGGGGGGGGGGGGGGCTAGTGGGGCTCGGGTGGTGGTGGGGGCATGGGGTGGGGTGGGGTGGGGGAGGAGGTTGGTGGTTGGGTGGTAGTGGGGTTAGGGTTAGGGTTTGAAAATAGGGGTTAGGGTTAGGGTATTTGGGTATGGTTAGAAGTTAGATCAGGCCTAATTAGGGTAGGGTATGATTAATTAGGCCTAATTAGGGTTTAATGAGGTTTAAGGCTAACGACGTTAACCGCCGTTAGTCATTAGGGGCATGTCGATGTATTACCAAGAAACTGAGGGGTACCTGGTGAATTTTGAAAACATGGAGGGTACCAGGTTAATTTTTTGAAAACTCGGGGGTATCTGGTGAAAAAACCGTTATAAAGTTATAAAGTCTGGTGAAAGTTTGAGTGATAAAGTATAAAAATAGAATGAGTCTGGATTGAGTCCCAAAAAAAAATATAGACAAGAATTTAGTAGAAAACTAATGTGACACGTTTGAGAGTTTAGGTTGGGTGCAAAGGATTGACTCACCAGGGTTGTTCAAAAATACCCGATCGGATTGACTCGACACACAATCTGATCGATCTGATCAAAATAACTTTAGGACTTTAGATCCGATTTTTAAAATTTCTGATTTTTTTAGCCGGGAAAATTAATTGCATATATGTGAAATGTCCGCAAATTTCAAAAATAATAATTTTTAATAAAAGATTATGGAACTTTGCCACTTTGGTAACAATAGGCAAACAAAACAAAGTCATTACCTCCCCACTCTCTATCCCCACTCTGGCACTCCACATTCCCTAGCTCGTTGGCCGCCACACGGCCGCTGCTCTGCTTTGGTTAGACACCAGTCTCTTCAAGCCGTTCGCACCACCAAGCACGTCATCTCGTTGCTCGGTCATCGCCTCATTGACCACCAAATAAGGTGATTTCAGCCGTTAAGGTTTCTCCGTTTACTTCCCCCCCTTTTCAGTTTGAATTTCAGCGGAAGAAAATACTAGGATGATAGTGACTAAATGTTTGCATCGAAAATAGGAAATTAAGTAATGGAAAAGTGGCTACAAAACTTAGGCTCATAAGAAAAACAAATATAAAAGGAAAGATAGATTAAACAATCCGATCCAAAATTTGAGATATCCGATAAAGGATTAACCCAACCCTTTCTTAACGGTTTGTAATAGCCTAATAGGTTTCGACGTTTTCACTCTACAGTCTACCCAATTCAATTGACATCGTCGGAGCACTGCACCACCTTCTAAAACCCCAAATTTGAAACCCCTAGAAAAAAAACACTTCCCTCTTTTCCATTCCCATCTCCAATGTCCACAAACTGAAAAATTTGACAGACAAAACAAACACAATCAATAATCAATCCATAACAATGGCGGGATTCACCGGATTCTCTTTCTCCAACACATCTTCCGCTTCTTCTTCTTCCTCCCCTCTCTTCTCTTCCTCTAACCCTACCTCTTCTTCTTCCCCCTTCTCTTTCTCTCTCTCCTCCTCCTCCGCCTCATCGGCTCCCTCCTTCGGCTTCGGCGCCTCCTCCTCTTCATCGGCTCCGTCCTTCGGCTTCGGCACCGCCTCTTCAGCTTCAGCTTCACCTTCTCCCTCCTTCGGCTTCGGCGCCGCCTCTTCGGCTTCATCCTCTTCCTCTTTCGGCTTCGGCGCTGCCTCTTCAACCTCCTCGGCTCCTTCCTTCGGCGCACCCCCAGTTTCTTCGGCTCCTTCTTTTTCTCTCTCCTCCGCTGCTGCTTCTTCTACTGCTCCATCCTTATTCGGAGCATCAACTACTACTACTGCTCCGTCACCATTATTCGGATCTTCTTCTTCTTCTTCTTCTTCTTCTACTCCTTCCTCCACTGCATTCTCTTTCCTTAAACCCGCAACTTCAACAACAACAACTGCAACAACAACAGCAACAACAACTCCAACAACAACACCAGCGTTTTCCTTCACTCCACCTGCTTCTGCCACACCTGCTGCTACATCTTCTTTATTCAATTTCACCAATGTCACCTCCTCTGCTCCTGCACCCGCTGCTGCTCCTGCTTCAAAGCCGTTATTCGGCGCCGTTGCGACTCCTACAACTCCTGCTACTCCTGCTGCTGCTGCTGCTGCTGCTGCTGCGCCTGCACCGTTGTTCTCAACTCCTACAACCTCAACAACCCCTTCTTCTTTACCTGTTTCTTCTGCCCCTGCTGCTGCTACTACTACTACTACTGCTGCTGCTCCAGCACCGTTTACTGGGTTTTCTCTGACTTCGTCAACTGTTTCAACTCCAGCGGCGTCGTCTTCCCTGGCAGCCGCTGCCTTTTCTGGTTTTGGGGTCTCTACTGGGTCGACTTCTTCTGGAACTACTGCTGCATTTCCGAGTTTTACTCTTCCTACCACCAAGACTATTACTCCTGCTCACTCTCAGCAGATTACTACTACTACTGCTGCTACTACTGGGGCTGTTGCCACCACTACTACTACTGCTCCCGCTGCTACTGGTGAGCTTTGCTTAACTTTGTCGTGTCGATGACCTGTCATCTTTTATTGCATAGAGTTCTGTTTTTGTTTTGCTTGATTGGATGCTTGAGTATCAATTAGTGACATTATGATGTTTACTTGTTTTCTCGTCATGGATGTGGAGCAATGATTGTATGACCTGTGATGTGGAAGAATGCATAGAGTTGAATAATGCTGAATCATTCCTCCAATTTTACAACTTAGGTTTTTACACAACAATTGGAGTTTTATAGGTATATAGTTGATAGTACTTTTAGGTGATTTGTGGGAAACTGCATGGAGGGAGAGAAGACGAGTAAGAATCCCAGTGATTGCTCTTTCAACCTATCTAGATTGAACTCAAATATGAGAGACTTTTCTATGTTGATAGATTTGGTGGTAATTGAATCGGCTCTAGCTATATAGTCATTGACTTTGTATTGCCTTGACAACATTTCAAGATCTTGAAAAAGAGCATTTTTATTGTAGAATCCAACCCCTAGTAAGGGGATATTTTAGAAGCTCTATTCTTTCTTGTAGGCCAGTTTGGTTTTGTTTTTCTCCAAATGGCTAACCATCTTTATTTCTCTACACTCTACACGTCTCATGAATGCACATTGTTGGAATGATGTAAAACAATGTGTGTGTTTCTATAGATGTGGCATTGAGAGCATCTAGGTACCATGGAAATGGAAGTTTGGGACTATGTGAGCAATGCTAATTATTAAGTTATAATGAAGCAACAACAATTATATATTTGTTTTTCAAAGGTTGCCAAAGTACTTCTAAGAATGCGAAAATTGGTAAACAGATGATAATCATGAAGCTCAGTTCATCAAGGGTTGAAAAGGAGAGGAATATGGAAATGGGAACCTAAAATCTAAAATTGGTGGAGGTGGGAATGTGGGATGGAGATTTGGGATGTGTTTTTTTTGTTTGGAACTTCATTGTTGCTAGTATCGGAGGCCAGATGCACCTTCTCTCATTATCTTACATTGGCCTTTGCATGAACATAACTTGTCAAAACTCAATGCAAGATAACTATACAACTAGTTAAAACTTACCCATAGTACTTTAATGGTTAATCATATAACTTAGACAAGGCTAATTATATCACCAACAAAGCGCAGAAAGGTAAGTATGTTATACTACTATCACCAAGTACCCCTTTTTTTTTTCCTTTTCTTAGCTTCCTATTAAACTCTAATTATGACCATGATATATGCCAACTAGTCCAACTAGTGATTTGATTATAAGTTAACAAATAACATCTTTTACTTTGGATGATGTAAGTAAAAGAAGGAAACACAATATCAGACCTTTGACATTGTATTCGGCGGAAATACAAGTCCACTGTGCAATGTAATTAAAGTGAACCAAAAAAAAAATTTAACATGTTTTAGTTGCTTAGAACATAAATTAGACATAACCACTCACAAGTACAACACAACAACTATAAATCCACACTTATTAATAATATTAGACTAATAATTGAAACAAGCCAACTAACCATCAATCCAACACAACAAGAATTTTAGAAGAAGTCGCAATTATCATAATTTTGCAAGCTATCTCGAAAATCTGATACCCAAATAAAACTAAACATCAAACACGAATCAATACACAAATTCGTATAACAAAATTTTCCCCCAATTTAATTTATTCAAGAACCCTAATTTATAAAAACCCCAAATTGAGATAATCAACCGAATACGAAATTAAAACTTAAAATTATAACTTACTTGATTAGGGGAAGTAATAGGGTGAAGTTACTCAACAAAAGAACCCAAAAATCTTTTCTTTGATCCGACCTTTTTCGACCCGAAACACAAACCCAATAACACAATTTTCCTTCTTCAAAAAAACAAATCCACAACCCGCGAGATGGTGAAGATGGACGAATGATGGTTGGAGTATGATGATGGTTGATGGAAATTTTGTAGTTTTAATGATACTTGTTACGAGGAGGTGAAGATTGAAGAAAAAGAAAGGAAGATGGAGTACAGAGGAAAAAGGGGTCGTGGGTTTTGATGTTTGGCAACTAAGATTAGGCAACAGTAATACTCCTCCTTTTCTTTTACTTCCCTTTCTTTTCTCTTTTTTTTTTCTCTCTCTCTTTATAATATTAACATAATAGGTAGTTGGCTATTTAAACCTAGGAAATCTAGGAATTAGTTTTTGACCCCTTTTAAGGTAAAGTCAACATAAGGGAAATAAAATATATTTAATAAAAGAGTATTTTAAATTATTTTTTCATAAACTAAAATAATATAAATACTTACTAAACAGGTATAAAAATACGGGGTGTTACAATCTACCCCCCTTAAAATAAGTTTCGTCCCGAAACTTAAAGTATTACTCAAATGATCAAACTAATACTTTTGTTTCTAAAAATAGCTCATTAACTCTAAAGGCCAGTCAACTACTATCACTCTGGATAACATCTCTAACAACTAATTCATTTCGGAGAACATCTACGACAACTAATTCACTTTCTCATAGATCAATTCAATTGATCACCTATATAACCAAACAATCATTCCAACTAATATATTCATACCATAACAAGTAGAATCAGCACCTCATAGATCAATTCATTTGATCACCCTTGTAGACATACAATCATTTCAACTAAAATGTTCATACTATAAAAAGTAAAACATGCAACATATTACAAGGTTTACCATAAAACTTCTAATCATACACGAATTATGTATACTTTAGACATTAAGGTATACATCACATATGAAAGCATAACAACTTTCAGCACCAAACACACAATTGGCACGAAATCTACCCCCTAAAAAAAAGTTACGCCATCGTAACTAACAATAACATGAACAAGGGATGGGGACACATAAAACGCATAACATCCTCGATCTTACGAGTAGTTCCTCGGTGTTGTGGTTTGACCACAAAACCTTTACGAGTAGTTCCTACGGGTCTTACAGATCTATCGGTCTAGAGTCTCAACTAGAACTCCAACTATCACCATGTGAAGAGTTACTAATACGATGTCGTAACTAAGAAACATGGAATACATTATAAACACAATCAACTATCCTTTCAGGATCACATATGGACCGATAAAATTGGGAATCAACTCCCTTACTAAGGCTTGGACACGGCGGAAAGAATCTAAGTCGGGCTAAATCGAACCACTACCGTCACACTCGTTGGACTATGTCGTAGAGTGTGGAATTCAATTCATAACTACACTATGGTTCACAAGCGCTTTACATAATAACATAGGATTTTCTCGAAAATCCAACGGAGTTTCCTTTGTAAGATGGACAACTCGAGATGAGAAAAGGTGTTCTAAACCTGTTACAATCACCATACATAAAAGCATTTCCAAATCCAGTACTCAACGCTTTCGCGGAGCAACAACTAACCCGAACTGAGAGTACTATCTCTCTTCTAAAAATAGAAGTAAAGACTCATACAATATGAACTCACCATTACATGGTCGGGCGTACTCGCCTTAAAAAAGTAAAACAA
Source organism: Beta corolliflora (assembly GCA_947648045.1). Lineage (NCBI taxonomy): Eukaryota > Viridiplantae > Streptophyta > Magnoliopsida > Caryophyllales > Amaranthaceae > Beta > Beta corolliflora. Next base: position 524,625 of record CANSZD010003441.1, read on the forward strand.
TTTACAACTCGACGTCTAGAACTTCAACTTGAAGTTAGTATAACACTCACAATCACCAAGGCATACCACAAATGGCAAAACAAAATACTTTGACGGTCGCATCAATATTGGGCTGAGTCATAACCCATAAATATTCATAGCACGTGTTTTCGAGTTTATGACTCTCACGTAATCAATGATACCACGACAATCACATCAAAGCACACTAAGTATTTACATCCAAAGAGTACTTAAATAACCTTACACGTGAATATAGACACGACCAATTTTCTTTCTTTCAAAACGATTCTTTATTGGAAATCCAATAATAAATGACCCTTTTTATAGAACTCTTGTTTTGCAAAAACTTTGCTTAATCATTCTTATTGTCACAACAGTCTCTAGACACAAAGTAATAACATGCTAAACTCTATCGCTTTAAAACAATTTCTTGACGGGGATCCAATCAATCCAAATAATAAGGCATATATTTCCGATACTAGGGTGTTGAGGCTTGAAATCTCTGACTATGGGGTCAAACATAACCCTGAAAACAAAGGTGGAGTTAAAAATCTCCGGTATTGGTTTGACTCATAGTCTTGACAGTGGGGGCGTGGAGGCTAGAAACCTCCACCATGGGGTCGACCATCCAAATATTCACTTTACTTGGGTCGAAACCCAAACAAGTTTAAAGCACATAACACGATTTCAAATATTTTTTACTAAACACCAAGTCTCCTATTACTTGGTAACACTCAAAACACATCATAGAGCGGTAGAAAGCTTCATTTAGAGGCCTTCAAGACTCACAATCCGTGGAAGACTTGCCCCATTTCAAAACTTTTCCAAAATTCACTCAAATCATTGTAGAAAAAGCATTTCTAGATCGATTCGAGAACGAATCCACAACATTAATTGAAACGTGTTTAAATCACTTTCACACACGACACAAACAAATTGAACAATTTCACATAGCCTTTGGTAGGATAACTTACTCGTTGACCAAACAGGGCCAAATCGAGGTACTAAGGTACTAACAGAAAATGATATACTCTATTTACACGACACTAAAGCTTACTTTATACAAAACCCCTTTTTAGAACCATGCCTCAAACCTAACACACATTCATAACACATCATAAACCGTTCACACACTATAGTTTCACGAAATAAAATTTCAAGTCGTGCATGGATACGTGAATCACATAAACTAACGACTCCATCAACAATAATGGTGGTATTACCCTTGCCTACCGATACTCAACACTCCAAACATAGCAATCAAGAGTTAACTTAAACTCACTTCTCAAGGTTCATGAAATAGATATGGTCCACTATACTTCCTTAGTTTCTATTAAATTCATTAGTTTCGATTTAAACAACTAGTCGTAGACTTGCGAAAAGATACACTCAACCCTTACTCATTTTAAACTTAATCGAATTAATCAATTACACACTTTGACCACCATAATAACTTAGTCTCATTCTTCGGACAAGACTTAAGTATAGGTTATAGCTTCCAAGTATTGGACAAACATATCTAATTCTATATAGGCTATATCTCCCGATATTGGTCGAGTTGATTGTTTTAATCTCAATAAAAGAAAGGGAAGAGCATCAATATAATAAAGAAACAAGAGTAACTTTCTTCAATGACTTTCATGCACTCTAATTAGTCAAAAAATGAATGACATAGTGACAATTTAAGTTTTGAATCATGAAATGACAATTATGATTTACTTCTTGCTGCTGGCCTTATTTATCATACTTCTAGCAGAATTAATTATAATATGTTAAACATGTAACCTTTTTGGTCATATGGTCTAATATTGCAAAACAATTGCCTCAGATGTGGCTGAGATTTTTATCACCCTACAAATACATGGGGCAAAAATAGTTATGTTAAACATGTAACCTGTTTGGCTGTTTGATTCCGGTGGCAGAACTCTGGTTTGAGCATACTTGCCAAATATTAGGATCATTGGTTGGAAATACATAATGTGATTCATGTCAATCTGTGCCCTTGTGTTTTCCCTGCCAAATGATTTCCTTGCCTAATAAAGTCATATGGGGTTTGAAGAATTTGTTTTGGAAGGGAGCAGAATAGGGGAGGAGTGGGGGAGGGCATTTGGCGAGCTAGAACTTAGATATTTGGGATATTTCGAATGACAAAATTATATATGGGATGTGGGTTTATGGATATTTAGGGTGTGTTCTCATCAATCGAATCTACAAAAATTCACCTATCCTAATAACAAAAAACCCGACTTAGAATGATCCCGTATTAAGGGCTAAATTAGCAAAAGTTATGGGGCATAATTATTATGGGGGAGCCCGCATGGCCTAATGATCTTTTATATATTTTTCATGTAGTAATTTAGGTACTATTGCGTGTAACGTAGGCTTAGCGGTTTTAAAACCATCAATGATTGGTGAGCCGGCGGATCCGTTTGCAACTCCTTTGGAAATATTACTTGAATGGTATTTTTTCCCTGTATTTCAAATACTTCGTATAGTAGCAAATAAGTCATTAGGCGTTCTTGGGGCACCCACCGAAGGAGTCTTAGGCCCTGTTCTTTTGGACTTATTTTCAGTTCAGTTAATTTCAGTTAATTTTAGTTCAATTAATTTTTAGTTCGGTTCAATTCGGTTTCTCTCTGCAATTCAGTTTCTCTCATTTCATTTAATTTCTTTGGTCACCCAGTCACCCAAAAGAACGGAGCCTTAGTTTGATCCATTAGGTTCTTCCAAAAAACTTCCAATTATTTATGGCGGGATCGGCTTCCCAGGGAGCCTTTTGAAGTTTGAACTGAACTTATTGGACTTGATTGCACCTGATTTTCCCCAATTTCACCTTATGTTTACTCTTGATTGGAGCTCATCATACTTTTTGTACTAAGGTGAAGAGAACGCTTTAATTGTATGCAATTCTGTTTGTTAGTAATTTTCATGGATTTGGGAATTAAAATTTGTTTCTTTTTTGCTTTTCTCTCTCTGTCAACAAGTCCATATTGGCTTTATACTGTCGTTTGCTTTGGAAAACACATTGTGTGTGATGTGTTGCAATAATGTGTTTGCTCCTTAGTGTAACGCTGTCAGATTTTACTCAAAAGTGTAGAAATGATATTTTGTGATTTTCTAATTGCATTCAAGTGTCAAAGATCCTATGCTGTTACAGTTTTCTGCAATTTGTGCTCTATTATTGTTTGAGTTTTATCTTTGAAGAAAAAAATACTTCTCAATTAGGATATGCACCTGCAATATCCTGAAGCATGCCACAGAGGATGAAGAGTACATATTGATGATCCTTGAAACATAGTTTATTTACTATTTGTTTTTCAATTTGCTATATGGTACTCGAGAAGATTGTATTGTTTATGTGATTGCGAGATTCCTTTTTTAGGTCTTCTGGCTTCAACTTCTGCCTCAGCGTCCATCCCCAGCTCTACAACAACTGCAGCGCAAACATCTTCATCTCTTGCTGTAGCCTCAAGTAGTGGGTTAGTGCCCATTTATCTTTGTAGCTTATAATAAACCAGGCTCTGATATAGTTAAGATTTTTTTTCTCTGTTGCAATCTTGCTTTCTTTAGTGATGACAACGATGATGGTAAGCTGTTTTAAAGTGTGATTAGATTCTGGGGGGTGAAGTACAATAAATTGGTCACCCTCATCATTTTTTTGAAGGTTTGAAGATGTGTTCTGGTGCGGGGAGGGGGAGATTGGGTGCTTGTTTGGTTGACATGGGAATTACATTGGTCTAGGTTGTATTTCACTGTAAATTATTTCCTTCATACAGTTCCCAGGATATGTCGTAAATTTGTTTCATTGGCATAAAGAAATTTGCAATTCAATGGAATTTTGATTGACCTAGGGAGAGTGCGTAGTTAATATTTCCCATGAATTTCCATTTTCTCTATTTTACTTATGGTGCGATCAAAACAACTATGCCATCCATTAGTGTTCTTGAATATCCATTTCTCCCATTATTTATGGTCAACCAAACAAGTCCTTGACCCTTGAGGACAGATTATCCATAACGCAACTGCTACTTTCATCATTTATTGAGCAAAAATCATTGGATTGATGTTTCCTGTGGGTTTTGAACCCTTCTTTCCCTTCTCTTTTGTCCATACAGAAACAACTTTTTGTCTATGTGCCAATAGATTGCGTGGAGTGATAGTCAACATTATCAGATCAAATGTTTCTGTTGAGGAACAATCTTTGGCCTTTAATCTGACATTTTTCTTGTTTTATCTCTTATGTAGAACTACTCCTGCTGTGAGTACACCAGTAACATCTGCTCCCACCCCCAAGATGCCCTCTGAAATAACTGGAAAAACTGTTGAGGAGGTACTTGAACTTTTGTTTCTTTGCTGCTTGTAAACATGCTGACAGAATCATTTATCGCATTTTATCCCTGTAGAGTTATCTTTGCTTTGACAGTTTTACTTCCTCCGTTCCAAAATAAGTGAAACACTTCTCTCATTTATGTGAGAGCTTTTTGAGACAAGTGTTTCACTTATTTTGGAACGGAGGAAGTATTATATTGTATGAGCTGATATTTTCGGATTTTCCCTTGCTGGGCTCCTAAAAAATTAACATGTGTGGTTTTTTCTTTGGACTTCTGTGCTGGAAGATCATCAAGGAGTGGAACTCTGAATTGCAAGATCGTACTAAAAAGTTCCAGAAGCAGGCTAATGCAATTGCTGATTGGGACAAGAGAATATTGCAAAATCGAGATGTCCTTCTACGACTTGAGGTGATTTATTAAATTTATGTCTGCTGCTTTGTTTAATGTCTTTGCATTGACCTGCTTGTGCAGCCTTATTTGGGAAACTTAAAAAGTAATTTTCTTTGTAGGTTTACATATGTTATCTATGTTGCTTTTGATGATCTCTGCTATAAATTTGTATTATTATGTGATCATAATATGCCTGCTGATAGATTTTTTCTTCCATATTCGGATAAGAAAAGTATCTCTTAGTAACTAAGAAAAGGATGTACTAACTACTAAAGGGGGGGAGGGGAGTGGAGAAGTAGATGTCTCCTTAAGAAAGATATAAAGGATATCTATTGGTAAAGTCGAGATTTCTAAGTTCCAACCCCTTCTTAAGGGACGAAGGACAAGCATCTCGAATGCGTCTGTTACAAAAGTCTTATTACACTGGGTGCGTAGATTGGATATGTAGGCTGGAGTCACGGAGGTAAGGCATTCTTGTAATGTCTATGTAGGAAAGCATGTGACTACCGAGATTAGAGGATATTTCAACAGCAAAGACTTGAGATTATCGAAATTCTATCTATAACTAAGATTTTTCACAAATGGATACATTTATCTCGCCAGATTATTTAACTGCTCCAATCTCCATTGCTTATCTGTATTCTGATTTTATGTTAATCTTTTTATCCTCTTGATGTTGTATCATTTTGGGAACCAGACAGAAGTGGCAAAAGTGGTTGAGACCCAATCCAACTTGGAAAGACAACTGGAGTTGATAGAGACTCATCAACAAGAGGTAATCCTACCGACATTGTGCTATATATTTTTTGTTCGAGAGTCCGTTGGCTGTCCAAGGGGTATAGTGCAATGGTAGTAGTAGTTTGAAGCAAAATAAAATTCCTTTGTCATGAGCTTGAATGCTGTACTTTTCTGGCCATCTTATCAATTTATTATGACATTGTCTTGGATATGAAGTAATTAGGAGCACTGAGTGTGGCATGAGCTGTTAATCAGCATAGATATTGAAGACATTGGTCTTAAGATCTTCACAATCTGCAATCTTATTTGTTTTGTTACATCAATATAATGGACTAGACGCTACTACTATTATAGGAGATATAAGACATTAAGATGTGTCATGTGGTAGTTGGTTTGGCCTGTGCTCTCAGGGTTGGCTTCATTTACTTTTGGTCAGCATCTGATAGTTCCTAAGGAGCTAACTTTGGTTACTGATGCTTGTCTTACCCCTGTGTTGTTCTTATGTTTTCCAATTTTCTTTTTGAGCCTGTATCATACGAGCTCGTTCCTTTTTTAATACAGATCTCCCATGATTTTGTATTTTGGATTCTTTCCAGGTTGATAAAGCTCTAGAAAGTATTGAAGAAGAAGCTGAGCGTATCTACAAGGATGAACGTGTATCACTTCTCGATGATGAAGCTGCATCCACTCGAGATGCAATGTAAGTACTTGGTTTTATTGATCCTTCTCGTGCACCCATATTGGTTTTTATATCATCCGTTTCTAAGATGGAAAGTCCCATTATTTAGTGAGGAGTCTTCTCAGCTCTTGTCTCCTTTGAAAATAAATGGCTAGGGTCCGTATTTGCCATCTAGACCAAAGATGAGAGTGGACTTGTTATGGTCATGCTGACCCCATTTAAACTGTATTCACCCCCTTGAAACCCTACATGGGCCTGGCTTGGCAGGAAATTAGGATAATAACCCTGTAGTCTAGCTGGGGTTGCCTGATGGGCATAAGGCCTGTATATGGCACCACCAGACTCTGTAACATAGCTCGGGTTGCCTGATGGTCAAAATGTGTGTTGCCCCTGTCAGAGGCCATCCCTAAATGATCAATTCCTGGCAGTTGATGGTGTGAGATACTTTGTTTGTTATGAACATATATATATGTGATCTCAGAGTAATGAGATGAGTAATACAATTGTCTGATGGCATCGTTGAATAGATTGACAGCTTTCTTTTTACCTGTTTTGGGTGCAGGTACGAGCAGGCAGAATCTTTTGAAAAGGAACTAGAACATATGACCGAGCAGATTAAATCGATCATCCAGTCCCTGAATGCTAGTCAGGTATGTTTCTTTCTTCTCCCGCCCCCCTCCATGCCCAATTAACACTACAAGCATCTTCCTGGAACTGTATATTTAAATTTCTGCTTTTTTTAGGGTGGAGAACTTGATACATCAGAGGGGATGGGCCCATTAGATGTGGTGGTGCGGATCTTGAATAATCAATTGAGTTCTCTGATGTGGATTGATGAAAAGGTAGTAAGTTGTAGCTTTTCTTTTTTCGTATCTTGTGACAGGTTATTTGGCAAAGCTCATTCTGAATTTTCATTTGAATATAACCTGGAAGTTTCATGATATGTGTAGATGAATTGTTGAGCTTTCTTTACTTGTTTCAAACATACTAGTCATCAATTTTCTGTTTGTAGTGACACTGTTATTTACTAGACCTCTAAAATTTTGCAATGCATGTGACATGAGGTACTCTATGTTTTTATGCATGAATGAAGGTTCTGACCCCCGAGTTAACATGGAGAGCTAGCTTCATAAAGTACTTTTTTCTGTCAAAGTTCATCATGTTGATCATTTTATTTCACTAATATGTAAGACATTTTATTTTTCATTTGAGATTTTGTTAGATAGTTTCAATGTGTATATTTTTCTGTTCAATGTGTATATTTTAAATATTAATCTCTATAATTTATGTTAATATGTAATTAAAGATATCAATGATCAAGGTGTGTCTTGAAAACGGTGAAATAGAAAAAAGCAAATGGGTGAGGTATTTTGCTTAACTACTATTCTTTCTTTGTGTTAGTAGACTGTCCCACTCTGTTAGACTGTTCAGAGTTCAGACACAAGAATTTACTCGTTGTCAGTTTTGCATGAAAGTTAGCTATTCATTTGATCCAAGTGACCACTTGTATTGGTTTCTAATGTCTGTCAATCATTTTAGGCGGAAGAGTTTTCGGTTCGCATCCAGAATCTTGCAAGTCAAGGTTCAGCTGCTGATCGTGAACTAGTGGCCCCAAGATTGTGGAGTTGATTTCTGGAGCCTTCTTAGATAGGAGCAGTTTACTTTCTCAAGCGTGGTCTTTTGCCAGGGGTTCCCCAAGAGGCCAGTTCAACTCATCACAGTACTCAATCCACCAGATCAGTTCTGTTAAGCATTTAAATTTTCCGTCTGATCGTGCTGATGTTTTTTTTTGTTCTTTGCTAAGGTAGGTGTACCCCATACTATTTTTACTACAATTATTTGCTCATTTGAATAGGTTCAAATGAGTAAATTATAGCCTCAGATGAAAAGATGGGCGAAAAAATGCCTCTTCAGAGAGTTTGGTTGATAGGAAAATGTTCTTCAGGAAATGTGATTTTGCTGTTCTTAGTAGTTTGATTTGTAACAGGTGGAAACTAGTCTTCCCAAATCCCAATAGTAAAATCATCTTTCTCTGTAAAGTAAAGAATGACAATTTTTCTCTGTTTATTATCTTCCTGTTTACCTCCTTCCTACATCCTCTCCTTTCCATCTCTGTAGTTGATTTTCTATTGAAATGTTTTTTTTTGTCATAACTAAGTAAAGCAAAATTAATTTCTAATTATATTTTACCTAGAATATAGTTTTTTTTATCTAACCAGATGAAGTGGGATTGAAATTTTATGTTGTAAAACGAATCAAGATTGATCTCAGAAAAAATATACTTCCTCCGTTTTGTTTAAATGAAATGTAGGAGAGGAGAGAGATAGAGAGGAAGAAAAAGAGGGATCCATGTGATTAGCAGATGGATAGAGAAATGTGAATACCGAGTAAAGTAACATTTCATTTATTTTGAAACGGCCTAAAATGGTAAGTGTTTTATTTATATTAGAACGGAGAAAGTACAAATATTTAATAATATTTCGAGACCATTTATTAGTGGGATATACTCCCTCTCGCTTTTTTTTACATTTTTTTTTTTTTTTGTAAGATTGAATAACTGGGCCGCTCCTCACACGTGGCCCAACCCAAAGGCCCGGACACTTGGAAGGAGGGGGAGTTGTAAGGGGAATTCTCCTCCAACCGCCCTTACTTGGTTGGATTCGAACCCCGACCTTGAGGTCATGAGGTGGAATTCCTAAAGTGGCCAGCCAAAGCTTGGTGTTTTTTTTTACTTGCTACATTGTTGTTTTTACTAGTTTTTAGGAGATGTCCCTTTTAATCTTTTTTGGTGTACTTTTTGACCCCTTTAGCATGAAATGAGGTGGGAACAAGTGAAAAAGTAGTACTTTTTGGTGGAAAAGAGAGAAACAAATATAATAAGATTACTTTTGGTGGGAAAGTATCCTAATAAAAAAGTTGAAATAATATAGCGGTAAAAAAAAGCAACCTTTTATGGAAAATGTAGCAGTAAAAAAAAGCGGAGGGAGTAATACGTTTATTAAACAAAGTACGAATCGACTCAATAGTACAACAAACCCATAATGAAAGAGTCAAATACTAGTACAAGGATGGGTGATTTGGATGAATAATGAAGTTCAGGACTTCTAACTCATGAGGTTTCTTTTCAAGGCACGCCTTACGAACACGATCAAGAGATTGGTGACGGAGAGAAAGAGCGTCAACCCGATGGCTCGCTTGGAACTAGCTGAGTCTATGCTCTCGGAGTTGAGGGGACTCAAAAGTACCACTGTTAACAAATGACCTCAAACTACCACATATTCCTAGAATTCCACACTCCATGTTTTCTAGGAGCCATCTCATTATCACTAAAACCATATTGTCGGACCCCTCTGTGTTTGCTTCAGTTGTACCATTTGTTAGCCTTGCTGAATTACCAAACATGAGAGATTGTAAGAACGCCTGAACCGCGTTGTTCCTCAACATAGCAGCGATGACACCTCCGTCACACATTACAGATATTACCATTTCCTGCATGCATATAATATGTTAGCAACTAGATATAATGTGAGTATGTGACCTAATAAGAAATAACATGTAGAGTATGTAGAGTATAACTGTATAAATATAATGTGACCTAAGAAGAAATATGTTTTATAGTGAACATCTTTTATAGTCTATACTATACTGAAGAAGATAGAAGACGATGGTGAAGCCTGCTTCAAACTGAAATAACAAATTACCCTCACTTTGTTGTGTAGAGAACAATTAGGTAAACAGCCGGACACTACAAATAGTGACCAACAATCTTGTAGAGGTAAAATTCATTCATGAGTTACCTGAACCATTGGCAGTTTCATAAACTGGAAAGCATCTTGAGCAATTTGAAATTCAGGATTCTCCACCAGCATTCTTGGTCCCTCATGGTCCATGAAACTACAATCAGATTGAAACTCGATTAAACTCCGTTGGAACGAGAAGACGCATCTATGTCAAAGTGTCGGTTTAGGCCTAACCCCAACCTCTACTACTCCACCTCAGGGGTGAATTATGGTCATTTTTATCATACACCCGGGTGTACCATGAGCATGGTAAACCCAACGATATTTTTTTGCTCATTGATCATTTGAAACTCCAAATGAACATAATCACATAATAGGTAGAGCTCCAAATGAGTAAATGAACAAAAAATAGCCTTGGGTATACTACGCAGTAAATTTGCAAAGCTGTATGATGAATGCATTCGATGAATCATAACTCATGAGTCAAACCGGCCCAACTTAATTGGCTTGCTTAATTTTAAGCGGAAAATTGGTAAAATTTGTGAGCCCTTCTACAAAAAATTATTTTAGATGAATAGTAGAGGTCTGACATAAACAACATTAAGCAATAAAGCAAAGCATGCCAAACACATCAACCTTTCAAAGACTCCCTAGGTATTAGCTTTTGTTATGAATTATGATAGTAATTTTTGCAATCGATTCTAATACTAGTTAAGATCGTAATGTTTACATGGCGTGTGCAAAACTTATCTATATACATCTGGGTGTACTATACACCTAAGATTGTTTCTTTTCTCATTGCTCTTTATTCGCTTATTTGAAGTTCTATAGATGAACAAAGAAATAACGTGAGATCTTGTTACTCCTACTATTATGATTTTAACTACTTTATTGGTTTCTTTTAGTTACAATATTAAAGTAAACTTTATAAATTTTTATCATATTCTTTCGCATATGTATGAATATTGCTAGATAATTTTCAATGAGTACTTTCACATATATCATCTTTATTACAATCTTTTGTTATTACATAATTATGTGCTAAAAACATGAAAAAGTAAGCACCATAACCAAGTAATTGTTCACTTAAACTAAAAAAAAACCAGCATTAAAAGAAGTAAAACTTAATTTCAATATGTAAAATCAGTTTCAATCAGTAAAAATTAGTAAATTACATAAGAGAACAACACTAGAGAATCAAAAAATTGATTCTTAAGTTTTAAAATCCTGATTTAATCAACAAAACAAATTTCAATCAATGAAAAAAAGTTCAAATTAGTGAAAGATAGATTGATCCATGAAAAGAAGTTCAATTCTAGACAAATCATGTGGAGGGAACAAGGGGTTAAGGAAAGGAGACTGGCTGGGTTGGTTCCCCATGAGAACAATCTTTATATGGAATATATGAAAACACTTGTTATAATCCTTTTTAACCAATATGTAATTCATTTTGACTAAATTATAACTTTTTTTCCTTTACTATGCGACATTTATACTTTGCTACCAAATATAACATTCTATACTCCCATTAATATGCAGATAATAATATAAAATAACCAAAGATGGAAATTGAGTAGTAACAGAAAAAAAAAGAGAGGAAACAAAGCACTCAAAACAGGCCTGCCAGAGAAAAGGTGTATTTGCTGTTAATACCTTTGGAAGGCTACCATCGAGTAATCGGCCTCATCTTTGGTGGGAGCAGACTCAAATATAGAATTAAAACAAGACTCTCTTGATCTTTGACTCTCAATCTCATTTCTATCACCTGATGATGATGGCGAAATCGAGGCGGGAACAACGGTGGAAGTAGTGTCTGAATTTGCAGTTGCATCCATTCTTAGGTGCCAATAGTTTCAGTAAAGGATGACAAAAATGAAATATAAAAGTGGGTGATTTGTTAATGTTGTCTAAGATGCATTCATTATTAAGGAACATATAAGTATATAATAAAAATGTCGAATTATTTTTTTCTTAATGATGCTAGTGGGTATGGTTTCAAGTATGCGTGCAATTTATATAGACTTTGCAAACTCAAAAGCTAAAGCTGCTCAATGAGTTCAACCACTTTTGGTCGTTCTCACACCACTCATCAATTATTTTATCTCTTTAAAGACGACCAGCCGATTTTGGTACGATGAGAAAATATGTTATGGGAAATGAATCCAATCACGTCGATTCCACGACAGTTCGTGGAGAGAAGGTACACGGAGGTGGCCACATGACATGCATAAATGCATCTAGTATTCTAGGGTTGTACAATACTTTGGGGGGGGACGGGGTGTGCAAAGTGACCTGTCATATAGAAAAGCAAAAAGTCATTATATATTGTAGTAATTATTAGTGGTCGATCTTGGACTTAGGCTCTGTTCTTTTGGACTGAATTGAACTGAACTGAATTTGTCTTAACTGAACTGAACTGAATAAACCTGAACTGAACTGAAGTGAATGAAAACTGTGAGAGGAAACTATAAAGATTATTTTACATAAATAAGTTGCTGAGTTGTAATAAGTGGGGTTGTTGCTTCTGTTGTAACAACTTCTCATATAAATAGTTTTTTCTCTCTCCTGTAATAGATAGAAAAAATACATTTCTATTTTCATCTAATGAGAAACTTTATGGTTTTCTCCTGTTTCTCTCTCTAAACCTCAAGCTAGATTTGCTTGAATCACATGGTATCAGAGCAGATTTCGACTCCTCGAATCTGTAATTTCTTCAATTTTCTCATATCTTCCATTGATTTTGATTTTTTTTTTGATTCTCCTTATTCGTTCCTGAGATTTAATTTGCGGGTGGAGCTTAATCAACAATGGCGATTGAAGAAGAAGTATCGAATAATTCTCAAAATTATGGAAATCAAAACAATGTAAGTAATGCGTATAACGATCCTTATTACATTTCTAGTTCTGATCAAACAATCAGTAAACTAGTTGCTGTGAATCTTTCTGGTAATAATTTCTTGAGCTGGAAACGCAATGTTAAGCGTGCTCTTATAGCTAAAAACAAAGTAGGTTTTGTTGATGGTGAAATTGCAAAACCTAATGATCTTGACAAAGATTACAATAAGTGGATGAGATGTGACTATTTAGTTACATGCTGGTTGATGAACTCTATGGATCCTGATATTGCTGAAAACTTCACATATGTTGATAATTCCGCACAACTATGGTTAGAATTAGGATAACGTTATGGTCAATCCAATGGTCCACAAATTTATCAGCTTAAAAAGGAATTAGATCAGACAAGAGAATATGTCTATTGTTACGTACTTTGGCAAACTGAAGAGATTTTGGGATGAATTGAAACATTTACGAAGCTTTCCTGTGTGTTCTTGTGGAATTCTATCCAAGTGTACATGTAATTTCTTAAAGAAACTGGCAGATTTTGAAGCTGAAGAAAAATTGATGCAATTTCTTCTTGGATTGAATAGTGGCTTTGACAATGCCATTAGTAACATGCGGCAATGGATCCTCTCGCCATCTATTAACAGAGCTTACTACATAGCGCAACAAATTGAAAAACAAAAAGAAGTAAGCAGTGTCAATCATGTGTCTCATGAGATCAATGCATTGGCTGTTCAGAAATCTCAATATGCTGTTAAGAAAGACTGGAGAAAAGAAAATTTTGATCGCAAATGTGATCATTGTAAAGGCAAAGGTCATACTAAGGACCAGTGTTTTAAGCTCATAGGATATCCAGATTGGTATAATCCTAAGAAGAGCAACTTTGGTTCTAGCAAGACTCGGAAAAATGGTCGCTAATGTTTTCACGGATGGCAATGACTATGAGGATAATCCTCTAGATTTCAATCTACTTTGGACCATCTTATGGTGGTAATGTTGTTGCTTGGAAACCAATCCTGTGGTGGTGTAGATTCTAATATGATGCGGACAATTATTCATGAAGTCATGAGAAATACGAAAGGAAAACAACAAGTTGAAGAGTCTTCCACTTTGGAGGTTCTTTTGCTCATTACGCGTAGTTTACCAAGGGATTCTTGGAGAATCTTCCAAAGAGTCAAAACTATGCCTATTGCTCGGGTATATCTTTATCTTCTTCTACTAGTTCAAGTATTTGGATTATAGACTCAGGTGCTACAGATCATTTGACATATGATGAGAGTTTATTTTGTGCTAGAAGGAAACTTGGAAAAATTCTTGAAATAAGATTACCTGATGGCACTTGTAATTATGTGACTGAAATTGGTGATATCATGCTTTCTTGTGGTATTTTGCTCACAAATGTATTGTTAGTACCAACGTTTAAACAGAATCTGTTGTCCCTTGGACAACTAATTGATAATAATGCAATACATGTGAAGTTTACAACTACGTGAATGTGTGTTTTCTAACTCATTATCTTCTTAAATTTTAGCTATTGGTAAGAAGATAAAAGGTTTATATCTTCTTACTTCTCACAAAAATTCTCCAGTCATCAATTCTTCATCTCATATTTCACCTCATATATCAAATCATCCAATCCATTCTTTTGCTTCTCACAAAACTTCAACATCGGATCTTTTCTCTTTACATGCCGGACTAGGGCATGTTTCTTTATCCACAATGAAACACATTCCAATTTGTCAATGTTCTAATGTTCATGACTATTTTTGTGAAGTCTGTGTGTTTGCTAAACTTCACAAATCTCCTTTTCCTAGAAGTGTCAATAGAGCTAAACATTGTTTTGACTTAATTCACATTGACCTTTGGGGTCCTTATAAAACCAAAACTATTCTAGGTGCTTCTTACTTTCTCACAATATTAGATGATTTTAGTAGGAGCACTTGGACTTTTCTATTGCATAATAAAATGCAAGTTCCTAAGACTATTGAATCCTTCTTTGCTCAAATTCATACTCAGTTTAGTGCACAGATCAAATGTATAAGATCCGATAATGGCATGAAATACTCCAAGAACAATGTTCTTTTTTTTGTCTAAAGGTGTTTTACACCAAACAAGCATTCTTGGTGTGCCTCAGCAAAATGGCCGTGTAGAACGCAAACACAAACGTCTCTTAGAGGTAGCTAGGACCTTAAAATTTCATGCCTCTTTGCCAACGAAATTCTGGGGTGATTGCATCCTTACTGCCACATTTCTTATTAATCATCTTCCTTCATCTATTTTAAACTGGAAATCTCCTGTTGAACTTCTCTATAATACACCTCCCGATTACTCTATGCTCAAGGTTTTGGGTGTTTGTGCTATGCACATACTAGAACTAAAGATAAGTTTTTTCCTAGAGCATCTAAGTGTGTATTTCTTGGATACTCTTTTGGTCAAAAAGGTTACAAAGTATATGATTTGCAGTCACACAAATATTTTGTATCCGGGGATGTTGTGTTTAGAGAACATATTTTTCCTTTCAAAACCTTGCATACGATTCACATTCCACTTCTAGTCTTAGTCTTCCAATTATTTCAATACATGATGATTCTCCTTTACCACAGCATTATAAATCTGAAAATTTCCAGAAAACTGATTCTTCTATTTCCACATCCAATGTTCCATCTCATAATTCAGTTCACTCTTCTCCCTCATTCCATAACTAATCATTTTATTCCTAACTCACCTCAAAGGCGATCCCTCTAATTCTACCACTCTATCTTCTCCCTCTATTAATTCTTTTATTCAAGATACTTCGCTTCTATCTCTCCACCTATTTCTTCCCCTCCTATTTCTATACATGATCCTACTACTAGACATTCCACACGTATTAGCAAACCTCCCTGCTAAACTTCATGACTTTGTGTGTCCTACTATACCGGCTTCTTCTACTTCTTTATCTTTCTCTCGCTAATACACATTCTAATGTTGTTGAACCTTCAACTTATTATCAAGCTTCGTTTCTCCTGAATGGCAACTAGCAATGCAAAAAGAGTTAGATGCCCTTGAAGCCAACGATACTTGGGATTTACAATTGTTGCCTAAAGGTAAGAAGGCTATTGGCTCAAAGTGGGTCTTTAAAGTCAAATACAACCCTGATGGGACTGTTGAGAGGTATAAGGCTAGGTTGGTAGCCACTGGGTATCAATAGGTTGCTTTGGAGAAGATTTTACACACCTTCTCACCTGTTGCTAAGCTAGCTACAGTCATAATAATCATTTCCCTTGCTACCTTGCTAAGCATTGGCCTTTATGCCAACTTGACATAAACAATGCTTTTTGCATGGTTTCTTTTATGAAGCCACCATTGGGTTATAAGAAAGTTAAATCGGTGAGGTGTGTAGACTAAAAAGATCTCTCTATGGCTTGAAGCAAGCTTCAAGACAATGGAATAAAGAATTGAGTAAATTCTTAATTGGTCTTGGTTTTACTCAATCAACACAAGACTATTCTCTCTTTACAAGGACACTTGATGATGAGTTCATTGTTATTCTAGTATATGTGGATGACATGGTTTTAACAGGAACAAGTCAAACTCAGATTGATCAGATTAAGTCTGCACTAGACACAACATTTACAATAAAAGACTTGGGTAATATGAAATATTTCTTGGGTATAGAGGTTATTAGAAATGCCTACGGTATAGTTTTGAGTCGAGGGAAATATATTTCGGATATCATCAAAGATCCGAATTTGGACTCTATGAAACCTGTTTCATCTCCATTACCTAAAGGGTTAGGCTTGTCTACTGATGTTGGTGATATACTTGAAGAACCTGAGATTTACAGGAAACTTATAGGCAGATTGTTGTATTTGAATATCACCAGGCCAGATTTGTCTTATGCTACTCAACACCTTAGTCAATTTTTGAGTTGTCCAAGAAAACCTCACCTCCAAGCGGCAATGTATGTGGTTAGATATTTGCATAGCTTATTTTATTCTTCATCCCGGTGATCTCACATTGATTGCTTACAAGTGATGCTGACCGGAGTTCTTGCCGGTTAGCAAGAGATCTCTTAGTGCCTATTGTGTTTTTTCTTGGGACTCATTTAGTCTCTTGGAAAACTAAGAAACAAAGAAGCGTGAGTAAGTCCTCCGCAAGGCGAGTACGAGAGCATGTCCGGCCTGACCTCCGAAGTAGTTTGGGTTGAAGGAGTTTTACAAGATTTGCAAGTTAATGTTAAGTTACCTATTTATTTATATTGTGATAATATGGCTGCCGAACATATTGCACGTGAACCGGTGTTCCATGAGCGTACCAAACACTTGAAGAGAGATTGCCACTATGTCGGAGAACAAGTGGAAGCTGGATTCTTAAAGACTGCTCATGTTCAGAGTTCATTGCAGTTAGCTGATTTGCTCACAAAGCCTCTCACAGGGTCTCAGCATCTTCATTTAGCTTCCAAGCTTGGTCTTGTTGATCTGCCATCAAGTCCAGCTTGAAGGGGGGATATGAAGATTATTTTACATAAATAAGTTCTTTGAGTTGTAATAAGTGGGGTTGTTGCTTCATTGTAACTAACTCTCATATAAATAGTTTTTTTCTCTCTCCCGTAATAGATAGAAAAAATACATTTCTATTTTCATCTAATGAGAAACTTTATGGTTTTCTCCTGTTTCTCTCTCTAAACCTCAAGCTAGATTTGCTTGAATCACATAAGACTAACCGAAGCGAACCGAACCGAATAAACCCGGACCCGGGCCGAACCAATAAACTGAAGCGAGCGGAACCGAATTTTCATTAATTCAGTCCAAAAGAATGAGCTAAATCTCTCCAACATCTAGATTAAAAGTTGAATATTTAACCTTTCATTGCATATTAATCACTTAGCAAAGGTTACGAGCATTCCTTTGTTTTTTGTTTGTTTGACGGTAGGAGAAATTTTAATACTACAAGACTCCATCCCATAAGCTACATTGAATGACTCTTAAAAATCACCATCTAATTCAGCATGGAAAGCGGTATATGTTGATACGACTTACATGTATTGATATCATGTTATTGTTCTTGATCGAATGGCATGCACATATATGGAATGGAGAATGCGGCGGCTTTATATCAGGTGTAATTGCCACACACTATAACATTTCGCCCTTGGTTGATTATCCAACTCCTTTTTAAGGGTTGGGCAGCCATGATCTACTATAATCGATTTTCAAAAGGCTTCAATACACAAGTTTGAAATCAAATGACTAGTTTCCAATATACACAAATATGTACTTCTATCATGCTATTATGTTAATAAACTCAAATCAATGAGTATTGATAAGGATTACGCTCCATAGGCACGAGTCACAAGCACAATCATGAGAGTGATGGTGGAAAGAAGTACAGTTGAGACGATCATCTCTTCAAAACCATGTTTCAATTCGGCGTTTGTGTTCTCATTTTGAGGAGACTCGAGACTCTTGCTAATCAGTGACTTCAAATTCTCAATAAGTTGCAAAACTTTAAGCTTCATGTTGTCTAAAATCCATCTCAATATGATTGAAACCAAGTCAGGTTCTTCATCAGACCTCTGCGTTCTGCTTGCTTTAGCTGCGTGCAACACCACCATATTTTATATTTATATCAACTTGCATCAGTAGTCAGTACAATGAAGTTAATTACTCCAACAGTCACCTTTTCTCTGCTACATTTACTTTTTGACAATTTCTTTTGCAACCGAAAATATTATGATGGTGGATGTTATATTAGTCTTAACATGTTTTTTTTTCACTATAATTTTTACCAATATGTAAACAAATCATTGATGGTCAAGTAATCTTGAAGACCTTGAAAAGGCCAATGTAGCAAGTAAAAAGCGAGAGGCATTGACGGAATGGAAAGTTGAATGCATTGGATGTAAAATTAACCCATGAGAACTCTAGTAGGGCATTTGGCTAGCAAATCTTGACTATTAGGCTAAATTTCGCTGCGTAGTTAACTAGATCTGTTTCTACTGGGGTAATGCTTAAAGGCACAATTAAGTCACAGTATCTGCTAACTTACCTTGATGGAGTGACTCGCGAAATTCCTGAACTTCTTTATTCTTCATTACAGCATCCCACACAGTTGTATCAGATGATATGGATACTACCATTCTCTGCACGTTATTCAGAAGTATAACTTTGCTTTCCTCTTTTCTTAACAATTAATAGAAAAAGAAATCAGCAGGGGCTGATGCTAATAAGCTGCAATGCAATAGCAGAACAATGAAGAGCGATTACTTACTCGAACAGATGGCACTGTTTGTAACAGGAGAAAAGCATCATAAACTCTCTGAAATCCAGTAGATTGTAGTATTCTTGGATCATGCTGGTCCAAAAGAGGCTGAAGACGATTCAATATCGACAGTGATGACGAAAGCCCTTCCATCATGAAACTACAAAATTTGACGGAAGTTCAATCAGAGTTGGTCACACTAAACAGAGATTAGAACGCATAAAACATCTCATGAAAAAATAATGATGGTTGGTACAAAAGTTTCAGAAAGACACAAGTCTAACCCACTGCCTCAAAGGCCAATCTGGGTTTGATCCCGGGTGTCCTGCAAACTGCCAATTGAACTACAACAAACATGCTCTTCAAAAAGCTTATCTCACTTATAATAATCTGTGTATTGTCTGTTTTGATTAATCTTCTTTATTATGATTTTAAGTTTTCCACTCCGGATTTACAACTATTGTAGGAGATATTTTCGCCTCTTCCCCTTTTCAACCGTCACCCGTCAAAACCTCAAAGTCCCAACCTTTATATATGGAAATCACCTTAAACTTCAACACATACTTCATCTATTTTTTTTAATTGCATCATTTGACATTTGAACAGTGTCTTAATAATGCGAGGATTCCAAATATTAATTTTTTATAATTTTTACTTATACGTAATTAAAGATATTAATCTTTCAAGTAAGTGCCCTCCACATACCTAAAAAAAAACAAATGGTGCAACTTAAAAAAAATAGAGAAAGTATTAAACCATTGTGGTTAACCCTACCTACATTAATCAGAATTAGCAGTATTTACTTCATTATGTAATATAAGCCACAGTTTCTAATTATACAACAGTAAAAGCACAATAATACTGTTATATTATCACAAACATTTCTAAATATAAAGATATCAACTATTACAAAATAAAATGACTACTTTACTTAAATGAATGAAGGAATAAATACTACGCTATCAAAATTTAGAAACCTTTGAAGATTAACCGAAATTAAAAATGAGAAAAAACAGAAAAAAAAAACTGACACCTTTACAAATTAAGAAGAAAAAAGGTTGAAATATATTTGATACCTTTGAAACGCTGTAACTGCATATTCGACCTCGAGTCGAGTTGGAACAGAACCGAAAACAGAATCAATGGAAGACCCATTTGATGTTTGACTCTCAATCTCATTTTTATCACCATTAAAATGTCTTGGAATGTTACTTAAAGATGAAGAAGAAGATGAAGGAGAAGAAGAATTTGCAGCTAAATTTGTTGGTCTTCCAAATGTTATTCCACCCATTATCTCTTCCTCGGTAACTTTGTGTGTGTCTTATTTTTTTGGTATCTCAATTTATTAAGTAAAGAATTAAAAAGAAAGGCAATATTTTTGGTGAATGATGACAAAACATGAAAATGGATAACTTGTCTATTAACTCGAGATGTATTTCATGGTATCTATTTTGTTTGAGGGAATCTAAGCACAATTTTTTACCGTAACGTCACATTAGTTATAATTAGAAAACCTTGTAATCATGCCAAGAAAAAATTTCCTACTATTCCAATTTTTTTGTCCGTTGTTTTTTATGATGTTCAAGACATATGACTACTAAATATTTATAAAAACATCAATAAAATGCAGGTAAATTAGTTTTAGGGCCTAAACACATGTTGGATAGGCTGGAGTTTGTGTTTCGGTCAATAATAAATGGGTTGAAAAATCCCTTCATCCAAATATAACTAGCTTAACAAACATATTGAAAAACTCAACCCTAATCCACCTATTTATTAATTGGGTTACCTATATAACCTAAGGAACTCATTCGATCATATTTACTACCATTCCCTCCGTTTCAAATGATAAGGCATGTAAATCACTTTTACGAATATTAAGAAATTAGTTAGTTTTAGTTAGATTTGCATAGGTAATAAGAATTGACATTGAATATTGTATTAATGATATAAAGAAACCAATAATCTTATCTTGATAGTATAAAGTTGCATTTAGTTTCACATTGGTATGTAGAATGCCTTATATTTTGATTTTTTTTTTAGATAAAATGCCTTATAATTTGAAACAGAGGGAATACTATTTAAGATAAAGTAATTATTTCGTTAGAGACCTAAGCGAATAATTTATTACAAAAAGTATACATGTCTAGTGTTTCCAAATATAATAAATTAATAATGACCTATATATATATGATCAAACTTACATTATTTCTTGATATTTTATTTGGAGATCTTTTAGTATAAATTAGTTAAACATGTCAAAACGAATTATTTCAGAGTTAAAGATATCAACCTAAACTAACTCGTTTACTTAAACGAATTAATCGTGTCACCAATCTAGATGTTTGTTTCTAACATTAATCTTTTTTTTACCAGGTACTAATGAGTCAGAGCAAGCCGCCCTATGCTAGGGTGATTATCAACGCAAAGCATGTAATGTAACACCCCTAGGTGTGCAGGAGCCCACTAGTAGATATTGTCCTCTTTGGGCCCTAACCCGCAAAGATTTACTTTGATGCAGGACCGAAGTCCTACCCAAAAGGCCTCTAAAGGTGCCTAAGATCTTGGCTATCCCACATCGGAATTTGAGGAGAACGAAGCCTTCTTTTATATAGAGGTGGACACCTCAACCTAGTAGAAGCTGTTAGGATTAGGCATATTCTTTGGATCATATCTTTCCTATTAGAATATCTTCCTCTTATGTTTATCCTTCCTTATTCTTAAGATTATCTTTCCTACTGTAATTAGCTATTTATGGGTATATTATATCTCTAGGCTGTATATATGATTGTGAAGTCTAATGAATTCTTTAACTCTTCCCATACATTTGACATGGTATCAAGAGCTAAAATAATCCTCTAAATTGTTTTTACTGCCGTTTATTTCTCGGTTTTTTTTCTACTATTCCTTGCGTCTGGTGGTCTGCTATGGCAGGAGATGGTACTCCTCCTCCACCACCTAAAATTGACGCCAGTAGCCCCTATTTCCTCGGCCCTCAAGATCGGCCCATTGACTTCATCACCCCAGTTCGTCTACAACTTGATAACATTGATGCCTGGTCTTATTCTATTCGAGTGGCTCTCACTTCTCGGCGTAAGTTCGGCTTCCTAGATGGCTCTATCAATGACTAAGCACCTCCTTGTACTAAGGATGATTGGCTCACGATCCACTGTATGTTGGTTTCTTGGCTCTTGAACACTATATCCCCCGAGGTACGTTCTATGCTTTCCAACTATGATAATGCAAAACTTTTGTGGAATGACTTAAAGGAACGCTTCTCGCTTGTCAATGGTCCTCGTATCCAATAATTAAAAGCCGGTATTAATCATTGTGAACAAACTAAGAATATGACCATTGCCATCTATTTTAGCAAATTGAAGGTTTTATGGGATGAATTGGATAATTATGAACCTTTAATTTCTTGTAAATGTGGCAAATGTACTTGTCATATTGGTCATGAGCATGAACAACGGTGTGACATTGACCGTCTTCACAAGTTTCTACTTGGGTTATACTCTGATTATTATGCTCAGATTAGGTCTACTTTGTTGTCCCAAGATCCTTTACCTTCCCTAAACCGAGCCTTTCAACAATTGACTCAAGAAGAGAGGGTCCGTGGCATCTCTAATATCAAAGATGACAAGCCCGACGTTGTCGGGTTTGCTGTATGTACCTCCTCTAATACTTTCAGTTCTGAGATGTCTTTATTAACCTGCATCTACTGCCATAAACATGGTCATGATGAAGATGCTTGTTTCATTAAGGCTGGCACCAACCCCGAATGGGGGCATGCTCGTTATGGTAAACGGTGCGCTAAGGGTCCTTCTCCTTCGTCTTCTTCCGCTGCTGCCCGTCCCTCTACTGTCCGCGCCAATGCTGCCCATGTGGACAACCACTCTCCTGCCACCACGCCTGCTGCCATGTCTGAATCCAAGCAGCAGTTGCTGCCCCATTTCAGCGCTGCACAATGGCAAGCATTGGTTGCGGCTTTCGGTAACACTCAACCTTCATCTAACCGTCTTTCGGTAACACTCAACCTTCATCTAACCGTCTTTCGGGTACGTCTACTATTGTTCCGTGGATTATTGACACTGGTTGTTCTCATCATGTCACTGGTATATTTTCTTGCTTGTTGGATGTTGTGAATGTGTCTCCATGTCCTGTGGGACTTCCCGATGGTACTTCTGTTATGGCAACTAAGGAAGGCTATGTTCGTCTTTCTGATACTATTACTTTTCTTCATGTTCTCTTTGTCCCTCAACTTACATGCAACCTAATTTCGGTTTCACAGTTAAATGACAATTTGAATTGTTGTGTTCAATTTAATTCTAACTTGTGTGTTATTCAGGACCTGCACTCGAGGGAGACGATTGGAATGGGTGAGCAACGGGGTGGACTGTATTATTTTCGACAAGGGTCTACGGTTCGAGCTATATTCAGTGGATCACTCATCTTCTCTGGATCTCTGGCATAGTCGTTTGGGTCATCCTTCCGAAAGAGTGGTTAAGTTGCTTCCCTTTCTCAGTAAATGTCGTGCTCATTTGAAACAAGGTTGCGAGATTTGCCATCATGCTAAACACTCCAGGACTACTTTTCCTAAAAGTGATAATACTGCTTCTAGCATTTTTGATTTGATACATTGTGATTTATGGGGTCCTTATAACACTCCTTCCTCTTGTGGAGCTCGATATATTTTGACTATTGTGGATGATTTTTCTCGAGCTGTGTGAGTTTATTTGTTAGTTGATAAAACTGAAGTTTTTAAGATGTTTATGTCTTTTATTGCCATGATTAATCGTCAATTCTCTAAGCATTTGAAAGTTGTCCATAGTGACAATGGTACTGAGTTTAATTGCTTACATGACTATTTTTCGGCAAATGGCATCTTATTTCATACTTCTTGTGTGAGTACTCCCCAACAAAATGGTCGTGTTGAGCGAAAACATCAACACATTCTCTATGTTGCTAGGGCTTTGCGTTTTGAGGGTGGTTTGCCTATCTATTTTTGGGGGGAATGTGTTCTTGCTGCCGTTCATCTTATTAATCACACTCCTTCCATTCTTCTTCATGGTATCACACCTTTTGAGCGTTTATTTGGTAAAACCCTGCTTTTATTGAATTGCGTGTCTTTGGCTCTCTTTGCTTTGCTCATAACCAACGGGCAAAAGGTGATAAATTTGCTAGTAGGGGTCGGAAAATGCATATTTTTGGGTTATCCATTTGGGAAGAAAGGATGGAAATTGTTTGATTTGGAGACAAAAGAAATGTTTGTATCCCGCGATGTGAAGTTTTATGAGAATGTGTTTCCGTACTTGAATATTGAAGCCAATATTTTTGATCCCTCTTTTGAAATTTCAAATGATGGTTATATTGGAGATTTTTGTGATGATCCACCTTGTACTGATGTCTCTTCCCCTATTGTCACACCCTTGTCGGATACGGCAATGCCCCCCGCTGAAGCTACATCCTCATCTCTGCCCATTATTCCCGTCCCAGCTCCTACAGTCACTGCACCAAATTCATTGTCCATGCCTCCTCCCACGACCCTACCCTCCACTACTTCTACTCTCTCATCAGATACTGAGTTGGGTCGTGGTTGTCGTACTAAGACTCCTTCTGTCAAGCTCCGCGATTTTGTCACTCACACAGTCACTTCTCGTCCATCCCCTGCTTCACCTGCTTCTGACTCTACTTCTCCCTCAGGTACTCCTTTTCCTATAGCACACTTTGTTAGTTGTGATAAATTTATTGTGTCCCACCGAAATTTTCTTGCAGCTATAACTGCAGGTCATGAGCCTCGTTCCTTTAAGGAGGCTGACTGGGATAATGGTTGGCGAGAGGCCATGAAATATGCGATTAGTGCTTTGGAGAATAATGGTACTTGGACTATGGCGAAGCTCCCTCCTGGGAAGAAAGCTCTTGGAAGCAAATGGGTTTACAAAATCAAGTATCATTCTGATGGTACTGTTGAGCGTCTGAAGGCTCGTTTGGTTGTTTTTGGCCATCATCAGGTGGAGGGACTTGACTATAATGAAACCTTTGCTCCTGTGGCAAAGATGGTGACGATTCGGGCATTCTTAGCTATTGCTGCTTCTAAGAATTGGAAACTTCATCAGATGGATGTTCATAACGCATTCTTGCATGGCGATCTTGATGAGGAGGTGTATATGAAACTTCCTCCTGGTTTTCAATCTGATGATTCTGGCATGGTTTGTCGTCTGCGGAAGTCCTTGTATGGACTTAAACAAGCTCCTCGATGTTGGTTTGCTAAACTTATTACTGCTTTGAAGGCTTATGGGTTTCTTCAATCCTATTCTGATTACTCCCTCTTCACCTACACTAAAGGTGATGTTCAGCTTAATGTCTTAGTCTATGTGGATGATTTGATTATTTCTGGTAATGATCATTCTACTTTAGCTGCTTTTAAAGCCTATTTGAGCACTTGCTTTCATATGAAGGATCTCGGTGTCCTCAAATACTTCCTCGGCATTGAAGTTGCTCGTAGTTCTTCTGGCTTGTTTCTTTGTCAGCGTAAGCTTGTTTCTTTGTCAGCGTAAGTACGCTCTTGACATTATTCCTGAGGCTGGTCTCTTAGGCGCCAAGCCTGCTTCCTTTCCGATCGAGCAAAATCATAATCTTGCTGGTGCTACTGGTTCTCCTCTGTCTGATCCTGAACCCTACCGACGGCTTGTGGGTCGCTTAGTGTACCTTGCCGTCACACGCCCAGATTTGGCGTACTCGGTTCACATCCTCTCTCAGTTCCTTCATGCTCCCCGACAGGAGCATTGGGATTCAGCTCTCCGCGTTGTTCGGTATTTGAAAGGTAACCCAGGCCAGGGTATTCTTCTTCGTTCTGATAGTGCTCTCACTTTGCAAGGTTGGTGTGATTCTGACTGGGCCGCTTGTCCCCTTACTCGGTGCTCCCTCACTGGTTGGCTTGTTTTTCTAGGGAATTCTCCTATTTCCTGGAAAACGAAGAAGTAACATACTGTTGCTAAGTCTTCTGCTGGAGCAGAATATCGCTCTATGGCTGCTGTCACATGTGAGCTAAAATGGTTGAAAGGGTTGTTACTGAGTTTAGGTATTCAACATCCTCAAGCTATCCCTCTTTTCTGCAACAGTCAGTCTGCTCTTCATATTGCTCAGAATCCTGTTTTTCACGAACGAACTAAGCATATCGAAGTTGACTGTCACTTTATTCGTGATGCTATACAAGAGGGTCTTCTTTCTCCTTCTTATGTTCCTACTACCGTTCAGTTGGCCGATATCTTCACAAAGGCTTTGGGGAAGAAACAATTTGATTTTTTCTTATCCAAGTTGGGCATTTGTGACTTGCATGCGCCAACTTAAGGGGGGCTGTTAGGATTAGGCATATTCTTTGGATCATATCTTTCCTATTAGAATATCTTCCTCTTATGTTTATCCTTCCTTATTCTTGTGATTATCTTTCCTACTGTAATTAGCTATTTATGGGTATATTATATCTCTAGGCTGTATATATGATTGTGAAGTCTAATGAATTCTTTAACTCTTCCCATACATTTGACAGAAGCCTTTTGGATAGGACTTCGGTTCTGCACCAAAACAAATCCTTGTGTATTAGTCCAAAATAGAACAATATCTACTAGTGGGCTCATGAACACCTAGGGGTGTTACATGTAACAATTCTCCCCCATTCCCCAACCTCACCCCCTACGTAATATGAAAGTTGAGTTTCCACTCCTTTACCTACTAATTGATCTCATCATCAACCTTTTATTTCTTTTATAAATAAATGTCTTTAAAATTCCCATCGAAACAAATCTAATAAAAGCTTTGATGTTTTGAGGATTTGTATAATTGTGAATTATATAAAAGTCTAACCATTTGTATTAAATAAACAAATACAAAAAATTACCATATATCAAATGAAGGACGTAACAAAGAAGAAGCATCTCGTTATCTTCATAAAGCTTCCTAAGTGTTGGTAATGAGATTTAACCTTGTGTATACAAAGTGCAAACGTAAAGTTAGTCCTCCCAAAGTTCAAACGGGTGATCTTATCTGTATTAGAATAAACATGAAACAGTTTACAAGTTTAGCACTTAATATCTAAGCTGACTCCTTAAATCTAAAGGAAAAAGAGTTTGCTCGTTTTCATGCTATAGCTAATTGTGCTGAAGCCATCTTTCAGACGTGGCAAAATATTCTGGAGGGTTGCTCTCCGCGATAACATGTGATCCTCCCATAATTACCAAAAAATTGAAATATATATACAAAAATTGACGCTTTGTACAACTATTAGTCTACCTCTATTGTAGTAAATGTTAAATTGTAGTGTCAATTTTTATGCTTTCTAAAAGATCTGCTTAAAACAAATCGCTTAACTTGGAGTTAATTAGAACAAAAGATTAGGTAACTATGTTTTTTATACGTAATCGATAAACATACTTCATCGGTTTTAATTTACTTGCAATATATGGACTTTACACTATTAGTACACCCTCTTTTGACCATCTAGCTAGTATGATTTATGTAATGTTAAACATATATTATTAGATTTGTCTTGACGTATACTTTTAAAATATCAACTTTTTATATCTATATTTATAAATAATTGAAGATACTTTAATAATTATAGTTGTGCATTGGGAGACATGAAAGTCCTAATACGGCAAGTAAATTGGAACGAAGGAAGTACAGATTTAGTGAAACTCAATTCTAAATTCCTAATTTAAGAACTCCTAGTAATAGTTTGAAAAAGAGCGGAACAACAAACTTTATCTATGTAGATCAATTTTGCACTCAAGTTCTTCATTTACTATCACAGACCTTCAAAGTTAATGTCAAAAAAGAGATATAAGATAGATTGAGGAAAAAAAATGCATAACTTGGACATTTACAAACCGTGGCTTCCAAGCCTCTGTAGTTGATACTTGATACTTTTAGCTTCGTGAGTAAAGTTATTGACTGCAAATAAAGATTAATAAAAGCAGTACACTCTGCTTGTTCATGTTGCTCTGTTTCCTTCTTTCTGCCAAGAAAACTCGTAATAACTTTTGGTGGGTTTTTGTCCTGCTCCTACCTTTCATACCTTAGTTTTAAAGTGCCCCCAAATATTATTTCCGGATTTGGAATGAGTGGACCATCTTTCTTTTTTTCCTTTTTATTATAACAACACTAATAAATTGTGGCAGTAATCTCGGGTCAATATTCATGATAATGAAACTTCAATCCTAATCATATGTTCCTCTTCACATATGTTCACCTCTGAAGTGGTAATGAAAGTCAATGAAGAAAAATAGGTATTTGAAATTAAACTATCTTACGCAAGACTTACTATTACCATCAATACAATTTATTCCCACCTACAAAAAAAGTCGTAAAGAGTATACTAAAACATTAACGTTTAGTGTCCATGCCTTGAACTACATTTGTTCCCAAAGACCTAAACTAATGCAGAATGTGCCTTTTCATGGTCTCCAATGCACGCTTTTGGCCATATACATCTTTACAAACAGAAGTTAATATTTGAAAAATTGTATATTAAAACAAAACAAACAAAATTCTACTTGACAGACCAACTCCGGCTCTTTACCACACCTTTATCTCTAATGTATCTATGTAAGAAAAATATAATACAGATAGAACAACTCCGGCTTTGTTTTCTTTTATTTGAGGGGAAAGTTGCTGAAGGTTGTGGTAATCTTCCTCAATTCTTATCCATTTCTTCTTGTCTATACAACAGAGTTACTTGCCGCGCTAAACAGAATTAAGCGCAAGCCATTTTTGAATCATGGCTAAACTTTCGTGAGGGTTATACTCTGAGGGGCAATGTCCAGCTCCCTAATACAAAATTCAAGCATTAGTACTGCATAAGAAAAGGGGCTATAATTCTCTAGTGATTGTCTTTGAAGGACAACCAATTTAACAAAAGCACAACCACAAATTAGTGATCTCCAAGGACTACCTTGCGACCAAATTGCTTTTTGCAAAAATTTTCTGAAAGAGTAAAGTTGTTCGGCTATATTTTAGTTAGCTATGTTTTTGTCTAGTGAGTTTAGTAAGCCATTTTCGAAATTGTACTCTATGTAGGGTGTACACCTCTATTCTTTGAAGGACAACCAATTTAACAAAAGCACAACCACAAATTAGTGATCTCCAAGGACTACCTTGCGACCAAATTGCTTTTTGCAAAAATTTTCTGAAAGAGTAAAGTTGTTCGGCTATATTTTAGTTAGCTATGTTTTTGTCTCGTGAGTTTAGTAAGCCATTTTCGAAATTGTACTCTATGTAGGGTGTACACCTCTATCTCAATATCTCATTAGCTAGTAAATTAAGCCAATAGAGTTTTTCTTTTCAAATGCAATAACTGAATAGTTTCAATACCTTAACAGTAGTAAATGTCAGATTGTAGTGACCGTTTGAATACTCTGTGACATATCTGCATAACGCAATACTCCAAATTCAAGAAATTGAAACTGTAAATATTGTAAAAAGTCCAAAAGAAAAAGAAATCAAAAAGTTCAGAAAAAAAATTACCCAGCAACTTGCCCATTTACAAACCATGGCCTCCATTCATCAACAACTGGTACATTTAGCTTCTCAATACATCTCATTATTCCCACGTATGTAGCAGTCAGCTCTTGGTCACCACTGTTAAGCAAACGCAAAAAGAGATTATTTAAAGAAAGAAAAAACTTAGGTAAAATTTATTAGGGCGTGTTCTCTGCAATTGGCTTTAAGTTATCTGAACTTATCGTTAACCTATTTGAGCTTATTTTTATACTTCATGAAATTTATCTGAACTTATTTCTATGATACAAGTCAAAAAAAAGAACATTTACTCTGGAAGTTTACTTCCTGGGCTCGTTCGTTTAATGATTTCAGTCCTTTGAAGGGAAAAGAGTTGAATGTTATTGATGAGGTTTGTTTGATAAGGTTGAGATGTTGGATTAAAGCACGATATGGAAATAATAAGTTACAACTTACAGCCAACCATACCATAGTCCCATTATTTATTTGGAAACATTATTAGGTCGTTTAAGGATAACACCATAGTATTTGTCAAAAAGAAAATACAATACTATGTATTACCCGTATATCAGACCCCTAATAGGCTTCTTCGTAAGGAATTGATGATAACCAATGCTATTTTCCATTGTTATGTTGTATGATCGAAACTTCACGGTTTGGTTACATCGAGTCCAATGACCCACCGTTCCCTGAACATCAGCTCAGAGTAAGTAATAAAATTAAATTCAATAAAAAAATGACTCATGTAGGCAAATCATAGTCCTTTGGCTTATGAAAAGAGCCTTTCGTGACTTAGTAAAGTGTATACATACTCAAATTTGGACTTGCAACTAGTTCAGTCTCACATTGTAAGAAATTACAATTCATAAGCTACAGATAACTTAAGAGAAGAAGACATTAACTGCTCAAACTTGTGGGGTGAAAGACGGATTGAAAGAAACATCAAAAAGACCAATTGCTTACCTCCCGAACATGAAGTGCGTCTTGAACCTGAACATTATTAGCCCAATTGTCGATGATCAAGTTGTAATTTTTCTACACCACAGAAAAGAAGAAAGGTAAGTCCTTTTTTCTCCTGTACAGCAAATAAGATAGGACTATTCATCTACGTTACCTGGACTCGTATACCCATGTCCGACACGGGTACGTGTCCAAGTGTCCGACTTATTCTATGAAAATTTTCAATTATTTTGGCCCAAAATGAAGTGTACAAGTGTCCATGTCCACGTCCGAGTGTCAAGGATCCGACACGGGTACTTAGGTGAATTGAAGAGTCCATGTAACTAAGCTATTCATCGACACTACTACACCTTCACTTGAAGAAGGATGAAGAGCAAAGGAATTACCCGGCACCAATTACTTGGAGACGAATCATTGCATTTAGGCTCCAACACATGTTCATCATTAAGTGTATCAACAAACTGTGTAAGAAAATATTGTTAGTCCAATACTTTGTAATTTGTACAGTTTCCTTTCTCTGTAGTAAATTCATGCTCTGGAAGAAGAATAGACAATATCAACTTCATTAAAAGAATTTGAAAATTATTTTTTTTATAAAAAAGAACAAAAAGAAGAAAAGAAAAGTAAAAGAAAGCTGACTTAAAAAAAAAAAAAAAGTAAAAGAAAGCCCAACAATGACCTATTGGCAGCCAAATAAACATATACAGAGGATGATGATAATGTTTTTTTACTCACTCACATATAATACAGTTTGAACATTCTTTTCGCACTCTGCATTGCTAACGTTCCAGTATGGGGCACCGCAACTTATTCTGGCGGACTGCAAAATATTAGAGATTGAGTAGTTCTTTTCAGTAAATTTCTTAAATCAACATACAAAATTGATAGTATGTATACAGTAGATATTTGTCAATGTTAGATGTTAGTTGTTAAATGTTGTAAAGTTACGAAAATGAGCCTGGACTACCAGCGAGAAAGAGAATTTGGACCACTTATAGTCAGGTTTCAACCCAAACCAATTGCCAACTCCCTATGCTTAATACGGCATCTGGTTATTTTCTATCCTGTTCTTTAATGTCGGTCTTGTCTGACAACCCATATGTGCACAACACATATGGCTCAGCATTAGTATTAGTAAATGTGTCATATATTTAACATATTTACTTATACTACAAGCATAATCAAGACTTATTCATTCTATAACATTGTCATTTGTGCGGTTGTGCCTCGTTTTTTAAAAGAAAAATACATAATCAGGATTCATGTCAAAACATTGCTTTCAAACTAACAATTTTGAGAGTTCCTCTAGCTTGGAATTTATATTTAATTGGAAAAAAATTGAAGACTACTACATAAATAGACTCGTTTAAACACTACTTACCTTCATCAAGATAATATACCTTGCTAATCTAATTTGTTCAGATATGGCCACACTTGCACTGCATCTAGATGAAAACTATTCTTTCTTAAAATAATTTCTTTTGAAATAATAATAACATGGTAGGGGGGGAAGCATGTGTCTTAAACATGCATTGTAGAATATATTCGAAAACTAATAATCTATACAGTTGCTTTATAGAGATTTAGAGATATAATCCTCTCTAAAAAACAGATTTAGAGATAGAATCAAAAGGAAGTCCCTATAGATTCCACTACTGAGTTTCTTTTCTTTGTTGGGCAATATTGAGTTTATTGTTGAGGTTTGTAACATATCGGACAAGAAAATTTACAAATTTGTTTTTGTTTCGAGGCTTTGAGCACTTGAGCAGGGGTGAAACAGATAAGATATATAATTGCGAAAAAAGGTCTGATTTTATAGCTGAAATAACTAGTGCTAAGTTATTGAAATCAAATTCATGCGCATATCAAATATAGCTATCAGCTTTTCAGCATGAAAGATGTTGGGTTTCAAGCAATTACCTCATAAAGCTCATCAGATAATAGAGATATACGATGCACAAAATCAATTTTGCTGCTTCTATCAGTGTCAAATGGATCAGTCAAAGGACTTCCAAGAACATATCCCTGAATCAATAAAAAGGTGCGATGAAGAGAATAAAAATGTGAACTTTTCCTAATCTCACATGAAACAGAATTTTCTATGTCCTAAAACATTGATAATAAATATATTTCATCATTTTTAATAAGTATATCAACTTTTGTGCCTACCATCTTATGTCATGAAAAACTCTAGAAGTATATCTTTACTGGATGTACAGTACACCAGTGCCGAATAATTTGGTGATCTACGAGTCTGAACTTGTAACATGACTCCTCTAAAGAAATTGAAAAATAAAGGTGCACAAACCAAATATAGACATTATTTTCTTAGCAGAGTTTCTTATGTTGCTTATAAGAAATCAAAAGGATAAGTATACAATGCACCACAAAAAGTTATAATTAATTCAATGGAAACTTAACAGTATGTGGACAAAGATAAAAGACAAGACGAATAAAAAGTAAGGAATCAGAAGTGTAAAAGTTACGCTATAGTGTTACTAATTCAGAGAGGTTCATCATACTCGAGAATTTTGTTATCCAAGATACTATGAATAGACTTGTGATCTACTGCTTTAAAATTTAAAAAAAAATGTCTGAAATGATTTTTTGATTCACATTCAAGTTAGGAATAATTTGTGGAAGTCACAATATGCCCACATTTTCTCCAGTAAGCTTTAGGATGTGAAAATATGGTCGAAGTTGGAACAAGAAGTTTTTGAAGGTAATGTCATACCTTAATATTGATTTGTGATCCAGTTTCATCTTCATTCCCTAGATCACAAATACTTGAAGATGAGTAAGGATGAAAGAAGTTAGAGAGTTAAGTAGCCATTACCAAACATTCTGTTCATTTCTTAATCAATGTCGCTTTTCCTTTTCAAGATCACATTTTGACCGTTAATTTCTTTCACCATTATTGGATTAGAATTATAAGCCCTAATACTACAGAGTACACTTACACTTTTTGATATGAATGTATCAATGTATATTTTAGAATTTTTGTCAAAAAAATTTAAAAGATATCATTCATAATTAATCATCAAAAGGTAAGAGTCACAATTGAAATGAACAGAGAGGTCACATGCTAAATGTAGAAATAAATGACACATGAGCTGTCGAGTTTGGTACATACTTATAAGGCCCTGTGAGAACAATTTACTATATACACATATACTCCTTCCCTTTCTTAATAAAGTTACTCAGATATATTGAGGTTGAGTTTAATTGTTAATTATTCTTAGTTTCTTACAATAATAGATTGAAATTAACAAAAGTTCAGTACCTTCAACAATCTCTTGTGTGATGAAAGGGACAATAAGTCCACAATACGAGCTACCACCAACGTAGAGAGGATTTGTTGCAAATTGAGGATGCTCTGTAAGCCACTGCATGCACACAAGTAAGAGTTAATGAAATGAGCGAAAATTACCAGATTGAAGCACTGTTAGTTTCATCATTCCCTGGAATAAGAGCCAACAGCTATTGTGGATCAACTGGAAAAGGCACCA
The DNA here is from genome assembly GCA_947648045.1 of Beta corolliflora. Taxonomy (NCBI): domain Eukaryota; kingdom Viridiplantae; phylum Streptophyta; class Magnoliopsida; order Caryophyllales; family Amaranthaceae; genus Beta; species Beta corolliflora. Next base: position 558,571 of record CANSZD010003441.1, read on the forward strand.
GGTTCTCTTACTTTTGGTATAAAACTAAGATGCCACAATCCAACAAATAAGTTAAGTATGGAACTGCATAATTGGAAGAAGGTCTGAGGTATACTTTCACCCCCTCACCCAACATCCCCCCCAAAGAAAAAGAAATATAAGGCAATGAGCTCGTTACTTTTAATTTCCACTTCACTAACCTTCCGTAGAAACTCATAGATCTGTTTCCCTGATATTATATCAGTAGTCAAGTAAGATTCAGCAGTCAATGAATAAGAGAATCCAGTGCCAACAGGTGCCTCTAGAAATAGTACGTTAACAACCTGGATTTAAGAAACAGAAGACAAGGGGAAAAAAAAAACTCCATTATCACGTCTCTGTAGTTACGTGTTCTAACATTACATGGTTACGACAAATTATATCTTTTAAATCTATACCTTGGTCCAAGAGTAGGGATTTAATTGAAGTGCTGGTAGATTAGTCTCCCAAGTTGACGTAGTCCGGTTGAAATATACTCCTGTATAGTTGAAAGATAATGGACCTGTATACATTGTAGCAGTTCCATACTTACATATTAAACAAAGAACCTTCCTCATCAACAAACCTCATATAATGTTAGCAATCAAGAGACTTTACCTCTGCAGTCCACTTATTGGCAGAGAGAAGCATGTTTCATTAAGTATATGGCCATACTAAAACTAATAATAGGGTAACATTAATTAAGAACGATGCGGGAGTGATCTCGATTGAATAAGATGCAAGAGATGAGGCAGACATGATTCAAACATGATACCAAAAGGGACTTTCATATCAAGAGGAGGCTTGGAAAAGGACTAGTACTGGAGATAGCAACTCCACAAGTCAAGATGTCTATGGCCCTTGTAAAATTTGGCCGGAAGTGATTGGAAGGGATTTGATTTATCAAGAATTTACAATTATGTCAGTACAATTTCATTTAATGTTGATTGTTTTGTGACCGGATGTATAACTTTCTCTTCAAGCATAGCACAAGTCATCCCCATATTTCTCCAGGAATTTTATGTCGGAGCAATTTTCACCAACTCTTCTATACTAATAGCAATTCAAGCATTTCATTAGAAGGCCAAAGACAAGTGAGTAAATTAATACTGAAAGGAAAGTGGGGTCTAGTCCTGAAATTGGTGCCAATCATAGCACGCCACGTAACTAGACAATAAATCTAGTAATTTTGTCAATCATTTTGGGAATATCTTCCTGTTGCAATGTGCTCTTGCCAGGAGCATTTCCTTTGAAGGCCGAAGACACCAAAAACAAGTCAGCTAGTCCAAACAGCAAGTGGGATTCAAGTCCTCGATTTGATGTCAACCATAGCATGTTTGCCTCGGGACACACATTTCCATCCCAATCAAAGAAAAAGCACCTTCCTCCTAGGCCAAACCCAGCTCACCCACCCTGTTCAGCAGCTAAATGGGCAGCAAAATGGTTAAGGTCACCCCAACCCCTAATCTCAACCCCATCCCTACCTAGGTGGCTAGGTCCAAGTCCCACTTGTTGCAAGCCCCACATGTCCTATACGAAACATCAAGAATCGAACCAGTGCGCTTGCTGAATCCTTTCTAGGGCTATGGAATTTCAAAAGTAATTGAATTCATTTAGCAAACAAACTCAAGAGAGTACAGTTTTCTAGCTTATTTGCTTGTTAGTCATTTTCGGTCACTCAACACATTGTCACTCATTTCACAAAATAATCCTACAGGTCATTTCAACTTCTACAGTGACAGAGAATATATCAATTTTACCAATATGTTCAAAAAAATTGCAGACAAAGATGTGCAACCAGGTCCTCCGGTGAGCCAAAGCATAACTGGATCGGTTTCCGGGTCTCGCTCTGACTCTATAAAATAGTAAAACAGCTGCACCTCCTCCGCCCTCCCCACTCCAATATATCTACAATAATTATGGTCCATGTGAAGTGCAAAACCAAGCATAAAATTGTGAACTTAAGTAACATAATATAGTAATATCCACAACAATAACCAATTAAGCGAATTATATAAAAGATTGAACTGAAGCAAGTAATTGTGGTTCAACAAGCTAAATCTGTAAGTACAATGCTAAATTCCATACAGTGAATATATCATCTCAAACAAAAAAAAAAGAGCTAAATTTGTCACACCTGAAAATAGGTTAAGGTTCTTCCTCGCAAAAAGTGATATATAAAATGTATTTTCTACAACTATTCCAAAAAAAAAAATCCTACAAGAAATATAGCGCAGAAAGTCAAATTATGTTAATTTCAATCACAATTTCTAACAGAATCAATGAAGAGAAAATGAACCCATGAAGCAAAAAGATAAATACTTGACAATATAGTAATTATGAACATACCCAGTGTAAAGCTTGAAAGGAAGATTCCCAGAAAAACCTGGTAAAGATTTCACAACCCTTGATTGTGAAGAAGTTGATGAACAAGTCGCAAATACTGGTGAAAAGATCAATAAAAGTAAAAAGACATGAATTGAACTTTTTTTCATTGCTTTCCCCTGAAAGAATACTGGAACTCGTATATTCACTCTTAAGTTCTAAGTAAACTCACTCAGTCACTTCACGAGATTATTCACTCTGCTAATCTTTTGTTTCTTTCAATAACCGGAATTGAACGAGAATCATCAATCATGTGAGAGCGGAGTGGTCAGGAGTTTGACTCCCATCTGTTCCAAATTTAGGGAGTTTGTGTGAATATTTGCTTCTAGGTATAAATCTCAACCTATCATTTTCGAAAGTTTCTTTAGGGTTTGGGATTCTCCTTCTTACCCCCAACTCATGAGGGAATAAGAGGGATGCTCTTCTAGGTTTCCACTGTCGTGTCAAAAATATTTTTTATTTTATTTTACTTTGTAGTCTTTGCGATATTTCAATTATAAATTTCGAATCATACATTGTGCATGTGGGCCCTACCTGATAACTTGCTCCATGACTTAAATCATCTCATCAGGTGTCAAAAACCGGGCCGACCCACGGGTGAACCCGCATGCGACCCTGCACCCAACCTCGTTCGAGCCGAGAGTGGCTCGGTTGGAAAGCCGACCCATTCCGACCCAGTGTTCACCCGTGCCCGGTTTAACCCGTGGAATTAGTAACCCAACCTCGAGTTTGGCCGACCCAGCTTGTACCCGTACCCGCTTGCACCCGTGAATAACGACCCGCACCCAACCTCGTTTCCGACCCAAAATGACCCGCACCCAACTTCACCCGCCAATGACCCAGCTTAAACTCACCCGGTTATCACCCAACCCAGCTTATCACCCAACCCGAGTTACCACCCAACCCAGTTGTGACCCAACCCAGCCTATCACCGACCCGGCTTCGACCCAACTCGCCTATCACCGACCCAGGTTGTGACCCAACCCAGGCTATCACCGACCCGGGCTGTGACTCCAACCCAGCCTATCACCGACCCGGGTTGTGACCCAACCCAGCTATCACCGACCCGGTTCGACCCAACCCCGTTAGCACCCGACCCAACTAAACCCGACTCAATGCCATTCCGACCCAACACCATTTATTTGTTTTTGGGGTGCAAGACCGAAGACGTATAAGATTACCATTTATTTCAAGTTTTATCTTTCTTTTATTTTTTTCAAAAATCGATGGAACACATTTTTTGATTTTTTCTCGACAAGTACATTAATATTTGGAGTAGTTCTCGATTAGGCGGAGGCCGGAGATGAAACACATAGTTTCGTTGTTAGACATGCATTTAAGCCATGACTTCCGTACACCATAGGGCATAATCCATAAGGTATCTTAATTCTTAACCTCCAACTTTTTCTTAATTTATGTAAATAGTTGAATTGAATTAATCATTATGTACATTTTCAAATTCCCATTTATATTTGGAACGTGTTAGAACGTGTTTGAACAAGTGTGTTTGAACGTGTTCATTATGTACATTTTCAGCCCATTTTCAGCCCATTTATATTATCCATAAGACTTACTTAATGTTTAAACGTGTTCGGTCCTTGTTACTTAATGTTTTAATGTCTAATAAAGAAATAGTGAAGACGTCTCTCTCTAACGATCAAACATTTGTTTTACTTAGTATTTAATAAATATTAGAAATAAAATAAATAAAATCGAGACTTAAAGTATTAAATAAAAAAATATATGAAATTAAAATTGAACAAAAACCGCCATTAATCATTCCAAGCTTCCAACATCTTTACAAAATCAAGCAACCCTAATATAAAAGGGGAAACATCCATTACATCCAACAAGTTAGATTATCATTACTAATAAGCAAAAAAATTACATAATGATCATCATTTACATGGCCCAACAAAGCAAGAAAAAGTTAGTACAAAAAATTCCAATATCCTACCAAGGCAAACCACTAATACTCCCCTTCAATTCCAAAAAATTTCAAAAAGTTAGTACAAAAAGTTGGTATCTCATGACCTTCATCAATTTTGCACTTGATGTACCCGAAATTATAAACTCAAAAATTTCTAAATAAAAGAATATTAAAAATAAATACCAAAGACAACATTTTTGAGAGAAATAAGGCAAAGAAAAAGAATAAAATATCTAAAACATTTGGTATAAAAAAATAGCTCTCGTGTACAAATTTCACCTCATCATCGAGCACTCGACTCTAATTGACAACACAACTTAACACGACAAGAAAGCCAAAGAAAGAGACACAAGCATCATCAATACCAACCAAGTATGTATCATGTTCAATTAAGGCAAAGAACGTAAATGAGAGATGCATTGTGACACTAAGGGCAAAACAAGTGTGTAAAGTTAAATGTTGGCAAAAAAAGTCGCTAACAACCATAGGGCAAAGGTGGAAGACAAGAGAAAGAACAACTACGACTCTCGATGTACAAATTTCACCTCATCATCGAGCACTCGACTCTAATTGACAACATAACTTAACACAACAAGAAAGCCAAAGCAAAGTGACACAAGCATCAACAATACCAACCAAGTATGTATCATGTTCAATGAAGGCAAAGAACAAAAATTAAGAGATGCATTGTGACACTAAGGGCAAAACAAGTGTGTAAAGTTAAATGTAGGCAAAAAAAGTCGCTAACCCTAAACATAGGTTTAGGGTTTAGGGTTTAGGGTTTAGGGTTTAGGGTTTAGGGTTTAGGGTTTAGGGTTTAGGGTTTAGGGTTTAGGGTTTTATCCCCAACCCTAAACTCAAACCCTAAACAAAAACCCTAAACTCTAGACCCTAAATAGAAACCCTAAACTCAAACCCTAAACAATCAAACCCTAAACAAATAAGCCCTAAATAGTCAAGCCCTAAACCCTAGTCAAGGCCTAAATAGTCAAGCCCTAAAGGCTAAACAAAGCTCAAAAGACTCGTCCAATATAAACAAGAACCCGTAAAAAAGCCCAAAACTTGCACCCGAAAAAAGCCTAAACCCTAAACCCTAAACCCTAAACCCTAAACCCTAAACCCTAAACCCTAAACCCTAAACGAAACCCTAAACACAAACCCTAAACACAAACCCTAAACAATCAAACCCTAAACAGTCAAGCCCTAAATAGTCAAGCCCTAAATAGTCAAGCCCTAAACCCTAGTCAAGGCCTAAATAGTCAAGCCCTAAAGGCTAAACAAAGCTCAAAAGACTCGTCCAATATAAACAAGAACCCGTAAAAAAGCCCAAAACTTGCACCCGAAAAAAGCCCAAAACTTGCACCCGTAAAAAACAGAACATACATGAACCGATGAACGTAACTTATGAACCCTGAACGTAGAACACAAACCCTAGATCATTTTATTATACAAAAAAAGATAGAAAAAAATCACTATGAAGAACCGAACTTGAAAAACAAAAGAGCAAACATGGCAAAAGATCCCAAAATAATCTAGATCCGGACACAAAAAAAACAAGTAAAGTTCAAAAAAAAGTATAGATATCGGATCTCACATAGTAACATACTCACATTCATAATTTCACATTAAATTATAATTATGATTTATGAAGTTCCGTGTCCGATTTTAAGGCAAAATAAAAGGCAAACATGGCTTTCTAACATACAAAGGCAAATTCGGATCTCACATTTTCCGTATATAAATAAAAGGCAAAATAATACAAAAAAAGATACAAAAAAATCACTATGAACAACTCGAACTTGAAAAAAAAAGAGCAAACATGGCAAAAGATCACAAAATAATCTAGTTCGGACACAAAAAAAAATTAAAAACATACAAAAAGTAAAATAGTAAAAACCGAACTTTACCGAAATAGCAAACATGGAAAAAAAATCTCACAATCTAGATCTCACATATTCCGTAAAAAACCGAAATAGCAAACATGGAAAAATAATCCCAAAATAATCTAGATCCGGACAAAAAAACAAGTAAAGGTAAAAAAAAATATAGATCTCAAACAAATGTCACATGATATTCAAAAAATAGTATAGATATCGATCTCACATAAAAAAACTTTAAAACATAGCCACATACTCACAATCTCACATATTCCATATAAAAATAAAAAGTAAAATAATACAAAAAAAAGATACAAAAATAAATCACTACGAAGAACCCAAGTTGAAAAAAAAGTAAGAAACATGGAAAAAAAGATCCCAAAATAATCTAGATCCGGACAAAAACAACAAGTAAAGTTAAAAAAAAGTATAGATCTCAAACACATGTCACATGATATTCGAAAATAGTATAGATATCGATCCGTAACATACTCACATTCACAATTTCAAGTAAAATAATAAAAAAATCAAGATCTTCAAAAAAAACAAGTAAAATTAAAAACAAACATCATATTCCAAGAATGCATCGCAAACCGGACCAAAGATATATTCCCACAATCACATGCAAGGGCGGATCTTCCTAAATCTAAAAAAAAAAAAAAGGGAAAACGAGAACTCTAGGAAAAAGAAAACTTACCTCCGGTGGTTGCGACATAATTTTTTGAAGAATAAATTTGCGTTTTTTTTTTTTTTTTTTGCTTTATTTTGCTTCTTCTTGGACGAAAGCTTTGTTTTTTATGATCTTCACTTCTTAACAGCCTTCAAAGAATCGCCCCTTAAGTCTTCAACCCTTCCGAGCCCGAATAAGAGAGATTATTACCCCAATCTACAATTTGCAAATAAAGAGTGAAACCGTAATAAGAGAGAGGAGAGACTGAGAGAAAAGAAAAGAAAATGAAGAAAATGAGAGATTAGATCCGAATTCCGAGGAAGTGAGGAAGTGAGGAAGTGAGAGGATGAGTCATGAGAGAAAAACTCAAAAACCTAATTCGTAGAGAAAAGCCGGAATGAGAGAGAAATGAAGTGAGGAAATGAGCGTGTGACCTAGAAAATTAGGTTTATATACCAAGGGGCATTAGGGGAGGTTTAGGGTTAGATCAAGGGTTGAGATTTATTCATTTATGGTTAGATCAACGGTTGAGGTTTAGGGTTAGATCAAAGGTTGAGATTTAACCATTGTTTGAATGAGTGGGTAAGATTAATTTTTGTAAGTTCATTTAGGGTTTTTAGTAAAGATTTCGATTTTAGATTTCATTTAGACTAGAGTTCATTTAAATTTCATTTATAGTTCTTTTAGACATTTAGTATTAATTTGTAAATTTGTTTAGTAATACTAATTACTAATTATTAATATTATAAATTAATAAAATTACAAACTTTAGAAATTTAATTACTATTTTTAATTATGAACAAGATCATTAATGTAAAAATAATTATGAATGAGGTTTACTAACCTTTTTAATAATTCCTACTTACTTTAAAAGTTCAATGAATAATGATGTAATTGTATTGATGACGAAAGTTTGTGAAACAATGAAAGTTTAAATTATTAATTGTTAAGTATGAAATGCATTAATGTGTGATTATTTAAGTAATGAAATAGACGGATTTATAGTATGCTTTGATTATTGTTAAAACGTGTAATAACATCGATGATCAATCGTATGATCATTTGATGGTTTTGACTTTTGATTAATGTCGAAGACAATCAATCTTAATATCTTATGATCAATTTGATTTATGTCGCTAAGCTAACTAACAAACTGTTTAAGTTTAATAGTCTATTGACTCTAATATTATAAGTTTATAATCAATAATCCTTATGGTTGTTACTTGTTACATGTTAGTTGTTACTTGTTACTTGAATACTTATGCAATCATCAATAAGAATAACTAAATAAGTGAATAACTAATAGAGTAATAGGCGATACTTAGGCAATAGGCCAACTTTATGATCATTTGATTTATGTCAACCTTAACAAACTTAACCGAACGAAATTCGATCAATGTTTCATCCTCTACCGATACAATGACATGATTATTATTCCATATTGATTATAGACCATGATCTACTTTCATAGCTTCAATATTTCATCTTCATCCTTTAGTGATATAGTGTATGATTATGTATAATCTTCGAACGATCATATGACATATTCGATTAAGTGATTAACATTGATGATTGTTACTTGTTGAGTTGTTCCATGATCGATGAAAAGTCGAACAATTTTATAATTACAAATTAATTAAGATGCTTTCATTAATGTTTTAACGTCAACCTAATTCTTTAATTCTAACTCTTTTTGTTGCTATATAGTAACCGATTCGCATTTCGTACAAAAGAGTAAGTAAGTCACTAACTAACAAAATGTTTAAGTTTAATAGTTTATTAACCCTAACACTATAAGTCTATTATCTATAACTCTATAATCAATAATCCTTATGGTCGTTTGTTGTTAGTCAGTTACTTGTTACTTGTTATATGTTAGTTGTTACTTGTTACTTGAATACATATGCAATCATGAATAAGAATAACTAAATAACCGAATAACTAATGAGCGATACTTACTAGTTACTACTTAGTAACTTAGTCAATAGGCCAATTGCCAATAGCCAATAATGGTGAATGACCCAATAATATAAGTATAATTTATAAGTCTTATTGTAGTAACATTTCAAATTAATAATAATAATATAAGTATCAAACTATTAATGATTCAATGTATTATTAAAAAATTAACAATTACCCAACCACAATTCACAATATCAAGTATAATTACGCATTACTATAATATACCACTATAAGTATAAAGTATAATGACTATAATAGTATAATCTATACCACAATATCATAATACGCCACGGAGCCGCCGGTTCGATATTTAGTCGTTCCAAGAACCAAGCTCGGCAAGTCCCACCGAGATCCGATTTTTGTCGACCCAACTCGAAATCCGATTTATTCTGACCCAAGTCCCAAGTCATTCCGATAGTCGATTTGTTGAACACTCAATTAATTCTGAAGGTCGATTTATTCTGACGCAATTCATTCCCATATCGATTTCTTCCGACCCAAGTTATTCCGATATCGATTTCTTTCGACCCAAGTAACCCGAAAGCCAATTTCTTCCAACCCAAGTAATTCCGAAAGCCGCATTATTCCTACCCAACTTATTCCGATATCGATTTCTTCCGACCCAAGTAACCCGAAAGCCGATTTCTTCCAACCTTAGTAATTCCGAAGTCGAATTATTCCGACCAAAGTTATTCCGATATCGATTCCGACCCAAGTAACCCGAAAACCAATTTCTTCCGACCCAAGTCATTCCGAAACCCGATTTCTTCCGACCCAAGTTATTCCGATATCGATTTCTTCCGACCCAAGTAACCCGAAAGCCGTTTTCTTCCGACCCAAGTCATTCCGAAACCCGATTTCTTCCGACCCAAGTTATTCCAATATCTATTTCTTCCGACCCAAGTAACCCGAAAGCCGATTTCTTCCGACCCAAGTCATTCCGAAACCCGATTTCTTCCGACCCAAGTCATTCCGAAAGCCGATTTCTTCCGACCCAAGTTATTCCGAAAGCCGATTTCTTCCGACCCAAGTCATTCCGAAAGCCGATTTCGACCGACTTCACCTTATTCCATTCCGACCCAAATTCACCCAACCCGCATATCGGCCGACCCAGCCTCACCCGACCCATTTCCGACCCGGCCCGAGATCCTCTCACCCGCTTCACCCGACCCAAGTTCACCCGACCCACCCAGCTCCGACCCATGACACGGTGTCACCCGCATTATTCCGACCCAAATCATTCCGACCCTGCACTGGGTCAACCCAAACCCAACTAAAGGACCCGCATTGACACAATCTCATGATTCAATCTTCACTTTGATATAGAATGATCAAAAAAAAAATTTACGCAAAAATTATGAGTACACGTCCATTGTTACGTTCCGTGATGTTTTTGCATGACCAAAAAAACCATAAATAGGTAAACTCTCCAAGTTGCAAATAAAAAGTTAAAAATAGAAATATTAAGCAATAGACATAAATAAAAGAACTTTATGTTATAGCTTTTTTTAACTTGATTAAACCCACCAAAATCATTAAGTTTAATAATAGTTTCCGGGTTGAAGTTTACCTCACAAAAAATGCAAACGTGACATGTACATCAAATTGGATTTATCGAACTTTGTATATGTTCCACCTCTATGCCGACTCAGATTTTCTTAGATCAAATTCCAATTGGTATATTTTCTCGGATTTGGCAAGACTGAAATCAAATCTAGACTATAAAGTCTGGCCAAATTCAAATTATGCTCTCATTTAAGATAGCAAAAGTCAGAGTTTCGGACAACATTATACTATATTTTTTTATCTTTAATAATGCAAATATAATTATCCTATTATAGTGTAATTTTAATCTATAAATTGGATAGGTTGTAAACTTGTAACAATAATTGAATATAGATCAAGTTCATCGAATTTCACACAGGTTATTATGCTCTACCTCCTCTAAGATTTGGAATGTTATTTCAACTTTTTGGATCGAGGTCGATTTTCTTTCTCAAATCAAGTTGGACTTACAAAAGGGTTCAGACTGAACTACCATTCGCACTTGATAGAAATGATTAGGGTTGCTTATTGGTCGAGTCGAGCCCGAACTGTAGTCCGCTTGGCTCGTGTTCGTTTAAGTTTATTCTTGCTCGAGCCGAGCTTTTTTCGAGCCGAGCTTTGACCAAATGTTAAAAACGAGCCGAACTCGAATCTGTTTCATGAACGCGCCACTCGTCATCACCCCTAATTTTTACAAAGTTTTCTTTGTTTTCCTTTTTTTAATTTTTGAGATTTATAGGTTTTCTTTTTGACAATGAAATTATTAGCTGATTATAATATCTAGGTTAACATATATATGTATATATATATATATATATATAGTATTATTTTTCAATATAAAAGAATAATCGAGCCTGTTCACGAGCTTTGCCGAGCTCGCCGGCTCGTTAAAGTCTCGAGCAGAGTCCGAATCTGAGCCGAGCCACCGCGAGCCGAAATTTAACCGAGTGGATTCCGAAATGTTCGCGAATAAGCCAGACTCATTATCACTCCTAGACATGATAGTTATACAGGGTTATATGCTACAATATTCCAAGAAAACAATTACTCCTATCTATACCCGGTTTTAGAAATTAAGAGATGGTCTACATTGCCATATTTAGAAGTCCAAGAGCCGAAATTCTCTGGGATTCTCCCCTCTGAAATCTGTTTCATCAACATCTTCTCTAAGAACATCATGTACTTCTTGATCGAAGTTTCCAGCCTTAAGGGCATCCATATATAATTATAGCAATTATAATCTCATTTTTCTACAAGCCACTGCAGAAAAATCATCAGTATTTATGTACGTATATATCATATATGAAAGCATATAAGCTAAATTTTTGTTTTTCCTTTGTGGGATCATATGATTAATTGAAAATATGTGCAGAATTATTACAGTAAGATGGGGGAGAATGGTACATCACAGTACGTGAAACTAACAAAGGAGCAAGAAGCTGTAGAAATTACCCCTGGAGAGCTCAATCAACCTGTTCATGTTCCTCAGGTTTGATCATCTTTATTCTCCTAAGTTTTTCATTAGACATTTTAATTTTTCTTGGAAGTTTTGTTTGCAAATCGATAATGATTGGTATATTCATATACTAGGATCATGTTGGAGAATCCACAAGATAGATCAGATTTGCATGTTTGGGTTTAAAATTGCCTGTATCACATTAATTTACTTACTATAATTCGGTAAATTCTTGTATGAAATAGTCTCGTGTCATTGCATAAAAATTGATATAACCCGCACCACAAGCTACTATTATCATACAATCATATCATATAATATATAGTCCAAAAAGAAAATTAGTCCTCTAACCCTTGAATTTCCTTTTTTTTTCAAAATCAAATTCTACAAATTCTGGTTATCAATTCTCATCAATATATAAGAAAAAACAGTTACGTAAAATATAATTATAGCACGTCCCAATCAATCTGAATATATCAAAATTTTAATAATTTGTATTAAAACATAATCTAAGATACTAATGGTAAAAAATGCATCTTAAAGACCATGCAATAAAGTTTTTAAAAAAGAAGCAAATAAACAATCTTTTGGGAGTATAAAGGGACTAGGGAGTAAAAACTGAGTAGATGATAATACACCATGACGAAAATCATCATCATAAGCCATTGAACCTTCATCGCTTGGCCTCAGTTTCATCAAAATGTTAGCATTTTCCTAATCTGATCATGTATACGTTAAACCTGTACTAATACGATCATAATTGATTGCATAATTTACAGTTGAATGTCAAGACATGCCCAGAGTGTGGGCAACAATTACCTGCTGGTTTTGAGATTCCTGCCGATGAGCCATGGATGACTGGAATATGTGGATGTGCTCAGGATCCTGAGAGTTGTAAGCTTCAATCTATTGATTACTTGAACATCGAATATTGTTATTCTAGCATGTGGTTAAATGTCGACTAAAACTTGATCAAATATTTGCAGGTATGACAGGATTATTCTGCCCCTGTGTGGTGTTTGGTCGTAATGTAGAAAGATTTAAGGAAGAAATTCCATGGACAAATGCGTGCATTTGTCACGCAATCTGCATCGAAGGAGGCATGACTCTTGCAGCCCTGATATCCATCTTCAATGGTTATATTGATCCAAATACATTGCGTCTTTTTGGGGAGGGACTGTTGTTCGCTTGGTGGATATGTGGTATATACAATGGTTTCTTTCGAGAAGAATTGCAGAAGAAGTATCATCTAGAGGTAATTGTACTATCATAGCAATAAACCACATAGTATATGCATAATTTCTTTTGCATATTAGTAGTAAGAAGTATTCTCAGCTAAATGCTATGTGCGTATCAGTAGGGAAAATGACTGGAGTGCCGTCACTCCCTACAGGCTTATACTAAGTGTGTTTAAGGGTCGATGTTTGGTTCTGCACTCTTTACGCTGATAAAAAAGGCATTGATTATTGATCAGCTCCAATGATTTTTATTATTCACTATAAAAAAAAGTTATTGCAATTTTGGAATAATTAATAATATCAAGGCCTTAACTTCAATAGATTTGATCAAATTACTGATAGAACAAAAATATACAGGATTCGCCCTGTGATCCGTGTGTTGTGCACTGCTGCATGCACTGGTGTGCACTATGCCAGGAACACAGAGAGATGAAGGGACGATTATCGGAAAATTCGATGACACCTATGACTGTCGTGAACCCTCCACCAGTGCAGGAAATGACTTCAGACCAGAAGCGCAATTCCTCTGTATCCTCTGAAAATGAAGGTGACCATCACAGGCCCACTGGTTTAGAGATTCAAGCAGTTTAGATCTTTCCGCTAAAAACGGAAACTAGGGTCCTTTAAGTATGTTACATTTGCATATTAGGGGAGGATGCTTTCTTGGCATCATACATAATCAATTCTGGTAGCAGTTTGATGGAGGTTTTTCAGAGTTTTCTTCAGCTCAAACTTATTGTTAATGAATCGTCTGATTAATATGTTACTTGTTGTATCATCACACAACAGCATATTATTAGGTGCATATGGAAGTATACACTTCCACCCAATGTTGCAATAAACAGTGAACCATGGAAATAAAAAAATGGACGGAGCAATAAGTTCTCTGCTATTATATGCAAGGTTGCAACCATTCTTATTACATTCAGTAAAAGGGCAATACTTGCTTTAAAAATCGAACAATCTCATGACATAATTTCTAGCCTATATCTACTGTTAAACGTTTGGGATACATCTTCGACCTCCTTCGTCGGGGAAAAAGTTCCCAGCATGAATATCCAACCAACTAAGAGATGTAGCTGAGGCGCAATTTTTGATTTCTTTAACTACAGCAGCCTTATTTTTCAGGAAAAAAAATATCCATGGGTATATTTACAGTAGCATAATTACCCAAAGTGTAATGTTTTGAATGATGACGGTCCTTTTAAAAGCCACTAAGAAAATGCTTCTCGCTGCTTTGTTGGTAACTCTAGTTCTGGTTCAGACACACTGAGAGGGGAAAAGTATTCATCTACCATATCCTCAGAGACTCTGTCCAAGCTCGGTGGGTCCCACTGCAGATAATCAATAACAATGCTGTCTAGTAAATGAGCTTTCAATCATTTCATCTTAGCTATTTGCCGATGCAGGCTCACACATCCAGGGGATGGGTGGCCGGATCCTCTCAAGGATCTCTATAAAAAATCATCCAGGGGGCACAATTTAAGTTGGGAAAAAGGCCACAAAGAAGGAAACAAAAAAAAGTAATAAAGTATACTAGTCAATAAATATCAAGAACTGGGGCATAATATTTTTGTAAAACATTACAGTACCTTTGGCGAGAAGTCCCTGTCCACCATTCTTGCCCGTACTCCCTGGAAGCGTGCCAGAAGCAGAATGAGAGAACATAGAGGTAATCAAAACAAAACAAAAAGAAGCAAATCTAATACATTAATACCTCCAAGAAGTCATTTGAGATCTTCCCGGAGACTCCCTGAAGCGACATGCGGTACTCACGAGCCAGGCATTGGTCAAGGGTCTGATATCTGCCTTCTCGTATCTGGTGGGTAATATTCAAGTTTTTTTAGTCGTTGGCATGAAGTGGTAATCAAATGTAAACAAGCTTTCTTTTCCTTTTCCTTTTTTTGGGGGAGGGGGAATTTGATAAAAAGGAGTGGAAGAAATAAACTTACTGATCTCAAGGAAACCTTCAGGCTCAATGGGGATACTTCACGTAACCTCTTTAGAGTAGAAGCACACCAGGCATGATCTGTTTTAGTTGCCTCATCTTCCTGATAGAGTAAGAAGAGGATCTTGTTCAATACGGCATTAAAAGATATACTTACCATCAGACAATACAAGGTGCCTTCTAAAATACTACTGTAAAATTGCAAATTTATTGAGCACCAACCAAACATGATCCTGCAATTTGCTTATTTAGATTTGTTAAATAGTACTCGAGTGAGCTGGCACCGAAAATTCAGCAGATATATCAGGAGAATATCATAGGGAAGAGTATAGGATATTACTCAAGTAAGAAAAGGCAAGGACTGGAACTCAGGGAAGCTTTACATAATAAGACATTGTAAAATTCTAAGATACTCTATTTCCAAATAGCATACTCCTTCCAGATGAAAGAAGTTGTCATATTATGTTCAATTATTCAACCATAAAGTTTCTCTCCACCTGCTCTCCTCCTGTCTGAATTTCCTTTTTCAGAATCCTGTTTTTGATGGGGTTCCCGTTATGGCTTACCTGCACCTTCTCTCAACTAATTGCCTACCCCAATTGGGAATCATCTGGAACCCCATGGTCTCTAAAGTCTCGCACGTCATAGACAATATATCACTTGACACGATACTCCTGGTTTTGGATTATAGACTGGGAACTGGGAAGGTCAACCACTACCGTGCTATGTGCTGCTAAAAGAGGCTCTGGAAGCAGATTTTGCTAGGACTAATACAGGGTAACAAATTCATCTGTTGGAAAGGGTTAAATAAAATCTAGTTCTGCTGGTACACTGGTTGAAGAGGCACAACCCACAGCCGCAGCAGTAGCACATAGCCCAACTGTATTCTTGAGCTGCTCTTTGTTTTGCATTATTGATGACACATGAGGGATTTAAGGGAATGTGACAACTTCTCCAAATATTCCGAATATATTCAGATAATAGGGGGTAACAATGTATAAAACTGCAAGAAATTGAAAATGGATAGGAAACTGTCTTAGTGGAAGAAAAAACTTGGAATATATCAAAAGTACCAGTGAATCAATGATCTCCTCGACAGTGTCATGTCCAAAACATTTGTTTAGTGTCTTCAGCCTGAGCATGTAGATAAGACAAGATGCATACAAACATATGAGGAACGAATAAACGAAGCAGGAAGATAAAAAAATCACAGAGAACAGGGACAGTAACTCCTAATCCGAGCCAAGAGTAGTTATAGTCCAACCGAAGCAAGCATAGTAAACTACAGCCTTATGACAACATCATTATTCTGCACAACACCTGCATCATGGACCATCCGAAGACTACAATTCAGGGAAAGACTTTTCCCAGTTATGGCATAACGATAACGATAAAGAGGAAGAAGGGTGCGTGCCATGGCCAATGAAACATATCCTCATATGCTCGTTTGAAGTTTATAGAACTAATGGCTATGAGCTTCGACGTAAAGCAGGGACTCTGGGGGTGCGTGTGTCTCTGTAATAACTGAATCAACTGAGAAGGATAACAACAGAACCTATCAAATATAGGAACTCTGTTCTGGTCTGACGATGTCCTCTGTTGTTTAGATTGTAGCTAAAGTGGTGGTTCAGTGCTTACAAACTATGCACGGAAAAGGATTTTGTGAAAGATCTAGAAATAACCCTCACATTGGGCTAATGAATGAAATTATATTTCTGTCGTTGGTAAAGAAAATGAAAGGAACTCAGTCCAAGGTTGACAATATCTATTGCTGTTCTGGCTGTAGTATGTAGCTAGATGCTGATTCAATACGTCAAAGAATATATGTGCAGATGGAGTGAGTTATTGAGGATACAGATGAGCCCCACCCCACTCCTGCTCTCCCCTCCCCCAAGGCCCCAACAGGCACATGACATAATTTTGGAGCCAGTGAAGCAATCGACCTTTTCGTTTGTTAAGCCAATCAAAGACAGACTGCGTCGAAAAGGGGCAATCAAAGCTATTACCCCTTCTTCGATGGGGACGACTATTAAGCTCCTACTTCCCATAGATACAGTGAAGATTAAGAAGAGCATGAAATCCCTGCTTCTGGCATCTTATATTTCACCTATTTGTTCCTTGAGAATTAATTTATAAAAGAGAAAGACTCAAAACTACATAGATCTCAAAGTCCCTACGAGTATAATGCTTTATAACCATGAGCAATGCTAAAAGCCACAGATCAGAACTGACACAATAAACCAAACCTGCAAAGGACACTCATATTATCAGGTGATACAATGTCAGCAAACTCCTGTAGGGATCTCTCAATAACAGAAAAATCATCGGTGACCAGATTGTACAAATGTTCTTCTATTTGCGGAAGCTTCTGTCGAGTTCAAAAGAGAATAGTGAGTATTTGCATCACTGACAGGAAGAACACAGCATCAGGAACAACATTGAATAGAACAGACAGCGCTAAGTGAATAATGTGTTGCAAGCCCACAAGCAAGCATTTCAGCACCACTGAGTGTTTCACTTGTCAGAGCCAAGTATTCTCCTACGGGGAAAAAGGAAAAAAAAATCTCAGTAATTACCATATTAACTTGACAATGCAATGACCATCTCATTTACAAGAATTAATGTGGAGTCATGTAGATGTATGCTGTTGTAGGCCCACAAGGATTCGAGAACAAAGTTCCTATAGGGAGACGTTTATTAGCAAAATTATCTTTTGATATAAAAATATATAAGAGATGCACAGGTAACGCACTTCAAAAGCTGAATCAACAATGTGAACATCTGTCTGGTTAACTCAAGCTGACATAGATTCAAATAGCAAGGTCCTGTAGGACAAACTTAATGGGAGATCCTAATTCCCAGAAAACCTTAACAGCTGCATATACAGAGTATCGCATGCTTGGCTTGGTTACTCTACTTATGAGCTGAAGCCAGCCCATGAGCCTCATTAACAACAAAAGATGTTCATTTATGCGTAGTGTATCCCAGAAAAGCTGTGGAGAATTTGACCACAATAGGTTCCAAATTAAGGAAAAGAAAAATCAGTCCATATTCTCTCATATATGAAAAATATAAGGTGCTAGTTGAACTGCAGAAGACTATAAGCCAACTATGGATAGCAAGCTCTAAGATGACTATTATAAGCAATGAAGGATTGGCAGATGAAGTTATAAATAACATACTACCTCCGTTCCTTTTTAATAGTCACACTTACACTTTTCACGCATGCCGATGCACTATTTTGAGCCTTTATATCTCTAATTTTGTATTTGTAAAAAATATAAAAAGTCTATATTCTAAAAGTACATATCGAGACGAATCAAACAAGTCCCCACATGACTATATTTTCTCTTAACCATAAATCACAAATGATAGTCAAAGGGAAATTTGTGAATAGTGTCAAAAGTGAAAGTGTAACTATTAAAAAGGAACGGAGGTAGTATATAGCAGGTTCCGGAAGATGCTAGATTGTCATCATTTTTTCTTCTATAAGATCGTAAAACACTTTTTCCCAATTTTTGAGTTCAATCCCAACAAGAATAAATAAGTTAAGAATTTACAGAGAGTTTCCGAGTATTCTCAGCAATTCAGAACTTCCAATGGTCTAAAATCTTAAGTAAATTCCTTGATATGAAGGCAAGACAATAGTAAAGTAACCACACTTCCACTAAAGAGGGGATAAGAAAGAGACGGTGTTACCTAATTCGCTAATATCCCCCCCCGGATTGCGAATTGAGACAAGCAAATGGTCGGTTTTGGTTTATTATTGGCCCATTTTGGGCGAATTGCAAATTCAAATGGTGAATTAGATAGCGAATCAGGTAACACTGGAAAGAGATGTTAAGTGAATGCAAATGCAACGTGAGAAAGTGCGAAATTTTGGAAAAAGCATTATAAAATATATAATTGATCTTACCAATGTGGCCAGGTAAATGTGAAAGGTAGAAAGAGGCTCCAGCATCAGGATGAAAACCAATCATAGTTTCCGGGGTGGCAAAGACCTGAGATCCACAATGAGGAAACAAAAAGAAAAAAAAAAAGACTTGGAAGTTAATATACAGAAAAAGAGCCAGAACAGTGCAGACATCAATACAACACGAAACTGCAGCAAATCTGCTGTGCAGTTCTACGCTAGATATATTATAAATTGAAAGCAACTTGAGGTCTATCATGCTTCTCCAGATACCTCATAATTCAAATCATTATACAAATAAAAACAAAACCACAAAAGATATTTTCTTTCTGTTTCTTTGTTAGTATTATTTACTAAGACATAATCAAGTACATACATCTTGCTCCAAAAAGTGACAAAGAATCAGCAAGACTCAGAATTCAGGAAGCATAAAACAAAGGCAAACACTCACAGTTTTGTCTGTTGCAACCCGAAATGTCCCTGGAATTGAGACACCTCCTCCACCACCCATTGTAACACCGTTCAGAAGGGCCACCTACATAGATATTACAGTATACAGGACCACGCATCAAAATACTTACCCACAAAACACAATTAGAGCTTCATATTTTTTTTATTCACATTCCAAATTAGATCAATATAGGAAACAAAAATCCTGATGCTACAAGTCACAAATGAAACATCACGAGGACAACATCAAAATATAATCAAAGAGTGCAAGTAAACAACAACGACGATACCAGGCCTTGATCTCAAAAGATGGGGGCAGCTACGTGAACCAAAAAGTTATATCCTGTCACTGTCCACTTCATTCAGTTTTATCTTGTCCTATATGCTCTACTAACAACCATTTCCTTCACAGCATTTTACAACCAAGTCATTTTTTACTTCCTTGGACTTCTTTAATATCCCCACTTATCACCGATGCATCTGTAGGACGATATCACACATGCTTAAACCAATTTAGTTGGTTGTTCTTATTTTATTCTCAATATACATAACTCCTACATTTCTTCAAATATCCGCATTTAGAATTCTATCACTTAAGGTCTTATGAGTCACATCTTGGTCAACATTTTCCTTCATATTAAAAATTGACCCACCGTACTTAAAACACTTACTTAGAGAACCTCTTTACCACCTAATGTCACCATATCCTAATTTGACCTCCTTTGAGTACAAAATTGACACTTATGACTTAATGAACTCAATTTTACTTCGACTTCGCCTAAACTCTCGAGTTGTACTATAAATCAGCCCATTGCTTCAAATTGTGCACACATATTTCGAAGGCATGCTAAGGGAAGCGCGGAAAACATAATTGAAATTGTTATGTCAGAAGTTGGTTACAAGGAGGAGAAAGTGTGGCAATCAAGTGGGGAGTTCTGTTGGAGGAATATTATGCTACAAGCTATGTAGAGTCATTGGTAATAAATAGGAGAGGAGAGGAGAGGAGAGGAGAGGAGAGACACTGGTGTAGAGAATTGGTGACAGTAAACACATAGTGCAGAAGAATCACCCCTTGAAGAGTGATTAGCTTGTAAATAGAGAGATTACTCTGATTTCCTAATATAAGTTTAGTAGTTTTCCCTTATTTCCTGAGATAATCTCTTGTTTATTGTGTTGCTTTGCTGTTTGGCTGGAAATTACACTCTGATTCCTAGCAAGTTTCTAAGTATAGTCCCCATAACTCCAACCTAAGCTCTATTCTCATCCACGAACACAATATCATCCACAAACAACATACACCACGGTATTCATCATGAATAAACCATATTAATATACCTATTACAATTGCGAAAGGGAAATGACTAAACACGGATCGTTGTAGTCCATTCGTGAAAGGAAAATGCTATGTTACTCTTTCACATGTCCTAGCATTTGTTTTCACTTCTCGGTATTATCCTTAACTAGATCAATAAAGTTATGTAGCATACCATTGATTTCATTACCAACCAAAGTACGTATCCTGGTCCCTTGCCATAAGCTTTCTCTAAGTCGGTAATATGATGTGTAGATTCTCCTTCTCTACCTAAAATACTCTATTATATGCCTCATAAGATGAATGACTTCTATCTTAGCTCGCCTTAGCATCAGCTCATATTGGTTCTTTGAAATGCTTCTTATTACTTTAATCTCTGTGATATCACTCTCTCCCACAGTTTCATGGTATGGCACATAAATTTTATCCCCTGATAGTTCGAGCACTTTTGTACAATTTTTTGTTATCAGTAAATACCAAAATGTATTCTCCAATCCAAGGGTACCTTCTTTGTCCTTCAAAAGATTTGGTAAGCAATGAATACAAAACTCCCCCAAGGTATCTCCAAACCTCAACAGGAATCCCATTTCAGCAAACAATTCCTTAGTTTTGTTCTCTTCAATGCTTTCTCAACCTCTAATGGGAACAACTTAAGAAAAAGCAATAATGGCCATTCTGCTCCATTGCCGGCAGAAGGGTGGCTTAGAGAATCTTTGATGAGATGAATAGGCTCACTTTAGTGTTTCTTAGTGCAAAAATAGGGCTGGTAATCAGTTTAACATTACAAGTTTCTCTTTGGAACCAGTGACTCAAGAGACAATCTAGAGAAACTTCTCCTTACCATCTCCTCTTTGGTTAAATAAATGAAAAATTCCGTAACAAATGCCATGAAAGACTACCAATAAATAATTCTTCAAGTATTAAAAACAGAAATAACAACTAAAAATGCATGCAGACTACCAATAAACTATTTGCTCTATTTACTTCCCACTAATGAGTGGATTTAACATTCAAAACAAACATTTGTGATAATTAGAATCTCTAACAGGAAGAAAAAAGACTCTCAACTTCCACCCACATCAAAGATGAACAAAATTCCTTGTAAATATCTAGAAACTAGCGTTACATAGGTCAACTGAGGGTCTTTCCACTTGTGAAGACTTTATATGACCCATGAAACTTTCTTATGTCTGTCCTAACTCAAGATCATCAATTAAATAGTCCATTTCATTATAATATAGTTATCAGATACCTGGTGGCTGAAAAGATTACCTTTTCCCCTAAGAGTGCAGTATGCTTAAGTTGTTAGCACAAATTTCACACTGTAGCAAAACTCCTTTTTTTTTAATCAGTCCCTCAAAAGCATAACACTGGGACATATATGGTTACAAACAAAATTTATACAAAGCTTGGACACCTCAAGTGATAAAGCAAGTAAAAGAGTTACTGGATGGAAAAGACTCACATGTGGCTTCATATATGTGCCAAGTGTGTAAATAAATGTATATAGAGTCCTAAAAAATTCTTTACAGTCTTCTATCTTTCCTGCATTCAGAGACATATATTGAGTCCATCAAAACGGGTGAATTAAAGCAAGGTACAGAATAAACCGAAAGAAGAAAAAAAGAATATGGTATCCACTGAGATATATTGTTGTTGCTAGTTCCTACACCCCTTTGTCATGCACCCACCCAAGCCACCAATACTCTTTACATACTCCAGGCGCAGCAAAAGGCAGGGGGGGTAATTCTGGGCTTTTACCTAAAGGAGGACAGAGGAAGAATGATGAGGTGGGAGGGACTGACGTGGAGAATAACGTTGGTGATTAGAATTCTGTTATAGGCGCCTGATGACAGCAGAAGGGCAGCAGAGGTGTCAGTACTTTTGGGTAGAAAAATATCTTAGTAGTCCTATAAATAAGAGGGAGGGAATTTGGGTAAAAATCATCTGAATATTAAGTAAAGCTTCTTATTGTGTATTTCCTTAGGAGTTCTCCAGTTGCTCGAAAACTGTGACCTTGGTTAACAATTTGCAATATAAAGTTTGAATCTTTCTCTTTCTATCTTTCTCTTCTTGTGTGTGTTGTGATTTACCTTAGTTGAGTAAGCAGGAGCAAGCAGTCCATAACAACTTGGTATCAGAGCCGCCGACCTGAGAACTCATGGCACCCACCAACGTAACCCAGAGAGTCGATGTATGCGAGCAAGAAATCGCGGGTTTGAAAGAGACCCTCCACCAGGAGCTTGATGGCATGCGCCAGAGCCTAAGAGGGGATGTAATAGAGCAGGTGAGAGTGGGTACTGAGGCCTCAATGCGCGTCCTAAGAGAAGAGTTGGCGGGTCTGTCGCTCCAAATGACGGAGGAGCAGACCAGGCTACAGGAGGAGATGCGAGCCTTCTTAACAAACGGGGGGCAAAGGAACACACCACCGGAGATACCGAGGGGAAATCCGCAAATACCACCAGGTTTTGAAGGGTTCAATGTCGGAGAAAATCGAGTTGGACCGGAGGGAATACGTCGCGACGGAGGAGGCAAGAATTGGAGGTACCGGAAGCTCGACATGCCCCTCTTCGACGGAAACCACCCAGATGGGTGGGTTTTAAGAGCGGAAAGGTATTTCTCTTTTTATGGGTTGGCGGAGGAAGAAAAAATAGAGGCGGCGGTGGTGTCTCTTGAAGGTGATGCACTTTTGTGGTATCAATGGGAGGATCGGAGGAGACCCATTCGAAGGTGGGAGGAGATGAAGGCGATGGTGCTCCGACAATTCCGACCGGCGCTGGCCGGATCTCTCCATGAACAGTGGTTGGCAGTTGAACAAAAAGGAACGGTGATTGATTACCAGAGGAGTTTCATTGAGATGGCAGCGCCGTTAGAGAATGTACCTGAAGCGTTGGCCTTGGGACATTTCCTTAATGGGCTAAAGCCCAATATTAGGGCTGAGGTGAGGCTCCTTGGGCCACGCAACTTGGATCATGCTATGGAGCTTGCAATTATGGCAGAGGATAAATTGCGAGTGGGCCACAGCAGTGAAAGAAACAAAGGTGGGTCATCCTTTACTAAAACCCAGCCCAATACTTACTACCCATCTACCTCCACTAAGTATTCAGCCCCAAACCCAAACACTACCACCACATATCATCCCATAACCCAAAATACCGTAACCAAAACAAACAGCTAACCCTCACCCCATACAACCCGAAAACCACCATTAACCCCACCAAGGAGGAGTCCGGCGACTCTCCGACAAAGAACTACAGTACCGCCGGGAGAACGGCCTTTGTTTCCGATGTGACGGAAAATGGGCAGTGGGCCACCGATGCCAACACAGGGAGCTGAGTTTGTTGATCGCAGAAGACATCGGAGGGGAGGAAGAAGAGGCCGCAGCCACGGAGGATGAGGCGGCGCCGCCCGAATTCGAGGTAAATACTGTAGAAATTTCCCTAAACTCTGTGGTGGGGTTATCTAACCCTAAAACTATGAAAATGATTGGAAGAATTGGGGATTTTGAGGTGATAGTCATGATAGATCCCGGTGCCACCCACAATTTCATATCGGGGGACACCGTGGCCAAGCTTGGATTACCCATTGAAAGAGGGGAGGATTTTGGTGTTACTTTGGGCACTGGCACGGCAGTGCAGGGGAGTGGGAAATGCACAGGGGTTCAATTGGAGATACAAGGGGTCATTGTTGTGGAGGAATTTTTGATTTTGGGCCTGGGAAATTCGGATCTCATCTTGGGAGTGTCTTGGTTAGAAAAATTAGGGGCTGTGACCACTAATTGGAAGTCCCAAATCATGAAATTCAGGGTTGGGGGAGCTTCGGTCACCATTAAAGGGGACCCATCCTTGGAGAAAACTAAGGTCTCGTTAAAGGCAATGCTTCGCACCTTGCGGAGTGAAGGAGGAGGGGTGCTAGTAGAGCTGAATCAACTGGAAGCACCGGGGAGCGATGGGACAGTAGAGGAATCACCTGAGATTCCCGAAGGTTTACAGCCAGTAGTGAAGGAATTCTGGTCAGTCTTTAACATGCCTATGGGGCTGCCTCCTATACGTGACCGTGACCACGCCATAAACTTGCTGGAAGGCAGCAACCCGATAAGCGTAAGACCTTATCGGTACCCTCAGATTCAAAAGAACGAGATAGAAAAATTGTTGAAAGAGATGTTAGCCGCGGAGATTATTCAAGCCTCAACCAGCCCTATTCTAGCCCTAGCTTATTGGTGAAAAAGAAGGACGGGTCGTGGAGATTTTGCGTAGACTATCGTGCTTTGAACAAGGTTACGGTGCCCGACAAGTACCCCATTCCCGTCATCGATGAGCTCTTGGATGAGCTACATGGGGCAGCCGTGTTCTCCAAGTTCGACCTCAAGTCCGGGTATCACCAAATCCGGATCAAGCCCGAGGATGTGCCTAAGACGGCTTTTAGGACTCATGAGGGTCACTATGAGTTCCTAGTCATGCCATTCGGGTTGACCAATGCTCCGGCAACCTTCCAATCATTAATGAATGAGGTATTCCGTCCCTTTCTTCGCAAATTTGTTCTCGTCTTTTTTGACGATATTTTGGTTTACAGTGAGAATGAGCAAACCCACCAGCAACATGTGAGGCAGGTTTTAGAGGTGTTAAATCACCACAAGTTATATGCGAACCTCAAAAAATGTGAATTTGGGAAAACCCAAGTCCCATATTTAGGACATGTAATTTCAGCACTAGGTGTGGCAGTTGACATGGACAAGATAAGGGCAATGATAGAGTGGGAGCAGCCACAGAATCTCAGGGAGCTCCGAGGATTCCTCGGCCTAACCGGTTACTACCGGAAGTTCATTGCAAATTACGCAAATATAGCGATGCCCCTAACTGAGCAGCTCAAAAAAGACAACTTCGGGTGGAGTGATGGAGCCACCGAAGCCTTCCAAAGACTCAAGAGTGCTATGATATCAGCACCGGTCTTAGCCATGCCGGATTTCACCAAGGATTTTGTTGTGGAGGCGGATGCCTCGGGTCATGGATTAGGGGCGGTGCTTATGCAAGAGCAACGTCCGATTGCTTTTTACAGTCATATTTTGGGGCCACGAAATAGGCTCAAGTCGGTGTACGAAAAAGAACTAATGGCCATCGTGTTGGCAGTGCAAAAATGGCGCCACTATTTGCTAGGAAGGAAATTTGTGATTCGGACCGATCAAAGGAGTTTGAAATACCTTATGGAGCAGAGGGAAGTGGGGGCAGAATATCAGCGTTGGGTGAGCAAATTGATGGGATTTGAGTTTGAGATCCACTACAAGACCGGGAGCTCGAATCGGGTTGCCGATGCCCTTTCGCGAAAGTCTACCAGTGAAGGGGAAATGGGGCTCGCGCTATGATCTCATCCAATGGGCCGAGCCGGGCCATGATTAATGGGCAATGGAGAAGGACCCATTTATTCAAAAGATGGTTCAAGAAATCACTCAAGGGAACAAACCGACTGGGGTTTACTGGTGGAGAACGGGAGACTTTTGTACAAGGGGCGCTTGGTGCTGCCACCTACATCCCCACTCATCCCGCACATGTTGAAATTCTACCATGATTCCCCTATTGGAGGACATTCCGGGGAGCTGAAAACTTACTTGCGGATACCGGGGAATGGTTTTGGCCGGGAATGCGCAAAACCATCACTAATTATGTCCGAGCCTGCCCCACGTGTCAACAACAAAAGGCCTCGAGTCGAGCCCTGGGCGGGTTCTACGGCCCCGCCAATTCCGGTCAAGTATGGGAGGACCTTACCATGGATTTCATTGAAGGGTTACCGAGATCAAAAGGGGTGGATACGGTGTTAGTTGTGGTGGATAGATTCACTAAGGTCGCCCATTTTTGGCGTTGACACATCCTTTTTCGGCTTCTCACAAGAGCCGAAATATTCCTTAAGGAAGTGGTCAAATCCACGGGTTTCCGCTTCGATAATTTCGACCGTGATAAGATATTCATGAGCAATTTCGGCGTGAATTATTCAGGGTTACATGGCACGCACCGAGGCGAAGCACGGCCTACCACCCACAAACGGACGGTCGGTCCGAGATTGTGAACAAGGCCTTCGAGACATACCTACGCTTGCTTCATTAACGGGCGCCCAAGAACCGGGCTCGTTGGCTAGCGTGGGGCGAATTCTCCTACAACACATCCCCACATGTGTCAACAGGTATGTCCCCTTTTAAGGCGGTGTATGGGCGTGATCCCCCACCCCTGGTTCGGGTTAGTCATGGCCAAACAGCAGTTGGTTCCTTAGAATCTCACTTACAAGAAAGAGATGCAATTCTCGACGAATTGCGTGTCCACCTCTTAAGGGCACAAGCAGAAAATGAGGCGTGGGGCGACGCAAAAGGCGGGAATTACACTTGGAGGTTGGGGAACCGGTTTACTTGAAGCTACGCCCTACCGTCAAAGCTCACTAGCCAAGAGACCTTGCGAGAAACTTGCACCTAGGTTCTATGGGCCCTACAAGGTCAGGCAACGGATTGGGCCAGTGGCATACAAGCTTGAAGTTACCCTCAACCAGCCGAGTTCATCCAGGTGTTCCACATATCTCAATGAAGAAAGCCGTGGGAACCAATATAACTATCGGCTGAGTTGCCCTTCCAAATTAACTCAGATTTGGAATTGGAAGCAACACCCGAGGAGGTCATTGGGGTACGAGCTACTACTGCAGGCTCAGAGGCAGGGCTAGAGGTACTTATCAAGTGGAAAGATCTCTCAGTTTTTGAGGCAACATGGGAAGAGTTCTCTTCAATCCAACAGAGATTTGAAGACTTTCACCTTGAGGACAAGGTGAATGCTTGGGTAGCGGGTAATGTCATGCACCCACCCAAGCCACCAATACTCTTTACATACTCCAGGCGCAGCAAAAGGCAGGGGGGGTAATTCTGGGCTTTTACCTAAAGGAGGACAGAGGAAGAATGATGAGGTGGGAGGGACTGACGTGGAGAATAACGTTGGTGATTAGAATTCTGTTATAGGCGCCTGATGACAGCAGAAGGGCAGCAGAGGTGTCAGTACTTTTGGGTAGAAAAATATCTTAGTAGTCCTATAAATAAGAGGGAGGGAATTTGGGTAAAAATCATCTGAATATTAAGTAAAGCTTCTTATTGTGTATTTCCTTAGGAGTTCTCCAGTGGCTCGAAAACTGTGACCTTGGTTAACAATTTGCAATATAAAGTTTGAATCTTTCTCTTTCTATCTTTCTCTTCTTGTGTGTGTTGTGATTTACCTTAGTTGAGTAAGCAGGAGCAAGCAGTCCATAACAACTTTAAAACACCTCTCTTTTCCCGAAAAAAAGATAGTCAAAAAAATTGTTTGTATGGGCATGCAAAGACTTAGGGATTCCTATTTATGAGCTTGAGCATGCAAGCATACAAACACCCTATATTTATGAATCTTAAATTAAACAGTGTAAAAAAAAGAATAAAGAGCTAAACTCATAGCATTTTGAAAGGTACTATCTTGAAACTCCTCAAAAAAAAAGGGTACTATCTTGAATAAAACAATGCCCAGCTCGAACCTTTATTTATTTGGCGATAAAGAGTAACAATATCTCCACCAGCACAAAATGCCCTGCCACTGCCCTTCCAATATTAAAAAAAAAAAGAATTCTATGTCAAAATATAATTTCTCAAACAAATTTTACAAGAAAATCCAGATATAACACATTGAGCTACCTTCACCATCACAAAACCGATATCAGGATCGTCTTCCCAACATTTGTAGTACTTTTGAAGCATAGCACCCTAGGTTTAGATGAGAAAGAATATCACTAAGCATAATGTCAGAACATCGCAGGAGTAGATTATGAAATAGTCGATACTTGATTATGCAAACAAGTTCGTTATGGAGGTCAGAACATGCTCCTAGAAGAAATTGTCTCCCTTAACCATACATCACATTTTATCTCTGATCTCTATACTTTGCCCAACCCATAACGATACATACAGTTACAAATTTGTGCGTAAAGATACATTAAATGTGGTTCATATGAGAGCAACTCCTATAAGGTTTATGAGCCTGTAATAATACTCATTTCGTCTATATGTTTGTTTCATTTTCCTTTTGGGACATCCCTAAAAGTTTGCCCTATACAAAAAAATGATCATATGAGGGCCCACCACTTTGCTCCCACATTCACTACATTTGGTCCCACCAATTTTGTCTCTCATCAACTCCGATGGAGCAAACAAAATGGGACAAAGGGGACTACAGCACTAACAACTGCGTATTTTCCACTGATTTTCATCGCCGTTCATACCCCCACACTTCTAGATGCTAACAAAACAGTAACAGAAAAAGAAAATTCGATATAATAATACAAAATTTTCCGATTTTCACATCGAACATCCTGTATAGAAAGCTCAAAGTACAAACACAACTTAGGACATTATACCAACCAATCCATTAAAATGTAGTAAGCAATCTAAACCTCGAACCTCATAACCGGCGTTCTAAAGCTAATACTGCTAATATCAACATCAAAACAATCAATAGAAACGCGGAATGAACGACGATCAAGTGATCTCTGATCCTCGAACCACAACATTATAACTTCCTTTTTTACAAAAAGTTCCGAATTCTACACTTCCGCACTTCAATTTCAAACCACACTAAAAATCGATTAACACAACAATTTAAAACCTAAAAAAACTCGAACATCACGATACGAAGGAGTAAGTAAGAGCTACTGATTAATAATTGAAAGTAAAAGAATTCACCATAGAAGTATTGAGAGCATTCAAAACTGGAGGACGATGAAGAACAGCAGTTCGACTGTAAGATTTTCCTTCAACAAGCACCTAATGCAAAAAAAAAAACAGTAATTATAATTCGAAAATTGTGATAAATTTATACTGAAGCCCTAATTCAGTAAGAAAGGAGGAGAGAGAAAGAGAAGAAAACCTCGTGATTGAGATGAGAAGATAGCATTCTTCGAGATTGACATTGAGATGATGTTGTTCGTCTGAGAATACGTCGTAAGAGTGAGTATGATGATGTCTTCATCTTCTCCATTTCTCTCTCTCTCTCTCTCTCTCTCTCCTCTTCTCAGTCTGCTTTATTTCTGCAAGTGCAAGTTATCAGTCGCGTCTTCATCTTTCTTCAGTTTTCAGCAATTTTGAGGTTAAATATATTTTTGCTGTTGAACTTGGTTAACATCATTGGGTTCTATGGTGTAGTGGTTAGCACTCTGGACTTTGAATCCAGCGACCTGGGTTCGACTCCCGGTAGGACCTTTTTAATGTAATGCTTACTATTTTTATGTATTTATATATTTCGTCCATTATTTGTTCATACATTACCAAAAATCCATGAGTAGAAACATTGATGGACCTTCTGGTAGTTTCTCTATAGCGCTTTGCTAGGGTTTGAGTAGGAGTCACGGTTTTCCACTGTTTGAGTCTTGATTTTCAATCCCTCTTGGGATCTGGCGTTAGTCTTAATGGCTGACAAATTGATTGACAAAGTAACGAACTTAAAAATAACGGCGGAAGAGGAGTCAGTGGTGGTATTGGAAGGAGTTGAGGAGGACCCACCGATGCTTCGAGGGATTTGGCGATAGTGGGGAAAGTTCTATCAACCGAGACCCTTTAATTTTGAGGCATTGAAACGTACGCTGAATCAGATCTGGACAATAACCAAAGGTGCTCTTTTTCGGCAGATAGAGAACGGATTATTTGTGGTGCAATTCGCTACGGCGAAGGATAAGGCGAAAGTGATGGCGGGGAGACCTTGGACTTTTGATAATAACCTAGTGCTTTTGGAGGAGATAAAGGGTAGTGTCCAGCCTTCGAACATATCCCTTTGTCGGTGCTCGTTTTGGGTCCGATCGTATAATCTACCCATGGATAGCCGGTCGGAGAATTTTGTGCGATTAATAGGGGGCTGTTTAGGGGAGGTGTTGGAGGTGGAGTCTGATGGTATTGATTGGGATAAGTCTCGCGAAGGTGAAGGTCCGCCTTGATGTTTCCAAGCCACTTCGACGGATCCAAAAAATAAAGACTCGAAGTGGTCAGTTAGCGGTGATCGAAATAAAGTATGAGAGACTTCCTACATTTTGTTATGAATGTGGGGTTATGGGTCATATCGAGAGGGACTGTCTAGTGGACTCGAGGAGGAGAAGGAAGGGGAGAAGCAAGTGGGGATCGTGGTTGCGTGCATCTCGAGAGACGGGGTAGATTGAAAATGATGGAGGAGACAAAAGAATTTCTAAGTTGCTCTAAAAAGCTTACCTTTTAAGCTGCGGTAGTGAGGGAAAAAAGCGACCCCGCTAGTAAACCGAGTATTGAAGGAGTGTCTCATGTGGTGATGGACAGTGAGGTCGAAATTCATGGACTTAAAGAAAATGTGGGGGATGATGAAAATAATGATCTGATGAATGCCAACAAGCATGTAAGTTCCTCTTTTGTTTTTTCTTCCACGTTGAATAATAAAAGTGAGGGGGCTACATCTCTTTTGCATGTTGCTGGGGTTAGTGGTAATGTGTCCAACTTGGTGGGAGTAGGGGTCAATTCAAATTTGGTGCAGGTGGGGGTGAATAAAGAAGGCATTAATAATGAAATTAATGTGACTGATGGTGTGGGGGGACAAGGTGTTATTTCAAACTTTGACAGTGCATTAATGATGAATACAAATGTGGAGAGGGAAGTAGGGGCCCTGCAATTTGTCAACTCTTTTGATACGACTATGGTAGATAATGTTGCTCGTGAATTGAATGTTGGTCGAAAGTGGCGTAAGCAGGCTCGTGAGAAACATGCTACTGTAAAGGAGGGTGTAGCTGATGATGTGGCAGGTACAAATGGGAAGAGAGATCGGGATAAGGAGGAGAAGGGTGTTGACTGTGAACCAAAAAACAAAAAAATGACTTTGAATGAATCTTCATCTGGATGGCGATTGGCGAGGACTGACGAGACTCAGTCCTGCCCAGCTCAATGAGTTGTTTGAGCCTTAACTGTAGAGGGTTGGGCCACCCCTCTGCAGTTCGTAATCTTCGGGACTTGCTCCGAAGAGAAGCCCCGTCTCTTGTGTTCTTGTCGGAGACGAAGTTGAGTAGTGGTGAGTTTTATAGGATTCAGGATAGTTTGGGTGATTTTCATGGGCTTGCTGTTGATTCTATGGGTCGTTCGGGGGGATTGGCTTTGTTGTGGAGGAAGGATATAGACGTTGTGCTGAGTTTTATGTCCGTCCACCATATTGATGCGATTGTGAGGAGGGGTGTGAGTGAGGAGGAGTGGAGATTTATAGGGTTCTATGGTTGGCCGGAGATTCATAATAGATATTTGTCGTGGAGGTTACTTGAGAGTCTTGCTGCTCAGTCATCTCTTCCTTGGCTTTGTATTGGTGATTTCAATGAGATATTATTTTTGAATGAGAAACAGGGTGGGAACGATAGAGCGGAGTGGCAAATGGCTAATTTTCAGGGAAGTTGTGGATACTTTGTGGTTTTATTGAAGTCCCTTTCTCGGGGTATGAGTTTACTTATGATAATGGGAGAGAGCTCGAGGAGAATATTCAGTGTCGTTTAGACCGTGCTTTAGCTACTTTGACATGGAGGGAGTTGTTTCCTGATGGTAATTTGTGGCACTTAGACAGGGAATGGTCGGATCATGCACCTATCAAACTCACCTTTTGGAAACCCCGTATTGAGTCTAGGTCGGGTCCAAAGCCCTTCCGTTTTGAGCAAGTATTGGACTTGAGAGGGGAGTGAGAGGGAGTGATTGAGAATGCTTGGTTGGGTGGGGCCACGTTACCCGCTAAGTTGGAGTTGTGCGCCGCGGATTTGAAGGAGTGGAATAGTAGGAAGTTTGGTAAGACTTTTGCAGAGTTGAGAAAGAAGAGAAAGGCTTTGAAAAAACTGAATCACGGGGGACTAAATGCGACTCAATTGGCTCGGCGACGCAAGTTGCTGATGGAAATTGCGGAGCTCGTTTCTGTGGAGGAAGTTTATTGGAAACGAGAGATCTCGAGTATTGTGGTTGATCAAGGTGATAGAAATTCTAAATTCTTTCACCAACGGGCTCCGGGCGCAAACGTAGAAATTCTATTCGAGTTCTAAAAGATGATAATGATGTTGAGCATGTTGGTGATGAGGCCGTGGGCGTTGTGGCAGTTGATTATTTTCGGACCATGTTTTCATCTTCTGAGCCAACTATGATTAATGAAGTGTTCGCTGAATTCAATGCTCGAGTCTCTAATGGCATGAATGAGAGCTTGCAGGCCGACTATACAGAGGAGGATGTGAAGTTTGCGCTTAGCCAGATGCACCCTATTAAGGCCCCTGGGCCTGATGGTATGTGTCCTATGTTTTTCCAGTCTTATTGGCATATTGTGGGGCCTTCTGTCACTCACACGGTTTTGGAGATTTTGAAGGGTGAGGCCTCTCCGTGTCATCTTAACCATACCTTCATTACTCTTATTCCCAAAAAGAGTAACGCAGAGCGGATGTCTGATTTTCGTCCTATTTCTCTCTTTAATGTTGTGTATAAGTTGGTGTCAAAAGTGTTGGCTAATCGACTAAAAATCTTTCTTGATAAGATTGTGTCTGTTAACCAGAGTGCTTTCACTCCGGGGCGCCTGATTACAGACAACATTCTGGTGGCTTTTGAGTTGTTTCATCATATGAAACAAAATAAAAGCGCTGCAGGGTTTATGGCTATGAAACTCGACATGTCCAAAGCATATGATAGGATCGAGTGGGATTTCTTAGATACGGCTCTGGTGAGATTTGGCTTTGATACTGGCTGGATTAGTCGGGTAATGGAATGTGTTAGAACGGTGTCTTTTGCGGTGTTGATTAACGGCAAACCATCAACGGAGTTTGTACCTCATAGGGGGTTACGGCAGGGGGATCCTCTCTCTCCATATCTCTTCATTTTGTGTGCTGAAATTTTTTCCCATTTGTTGAGACGAGCTGAGGAGAGAGAAAGCTTGAAGGGCATCCAGTTAGCTCCTACGACCCCTTATGTTAATCACCTGTTGTTTACTGATGACTGTATCATTTTTTCTAGAGCTTCTCTGCAGGATTCGGAAGAGATTCAACAGGCCCTTAGCCTCTATGAATTGTCTTCAGGGCAGAAGGTGAATTTTGATAAAACAAAGATCTCTTTCAGTCAGGGAGTGCCTACCTCTCGTAGGGAGGCTATCTCTAATCAGCTTGGAGTTCAGGAGGTTGATATTCATGATCGATATTTAGGCTTGCCTACGGTGGTGGGTCGGTCCAAAAAGGTGATTACTAGAGGTGTTAAGGAGAAGATTTGGAAGAAACTTCAAGGTTAGAAGGGG
Organism: Beta corolliflora; assembly: GCA_947648045.1. Classification (NCBI taxonomy): domain Eukaryota; kingdom Viridiplantae; phylum Streptophyta; class Magnoliopsida; order Caryophyllales; family Amaranthaceae; genus Beta; species Beta corolliflora. The sequence goes on from CANSZD010003441.1 coordinate 592,543, forward strand.
ATGGTGCTTTCTAAGGCTGGTAGGGAGGTCATGATAAAGGTTGTGGCCCAATCTCTCCCTACCTACGCTATGAGTGTTTTCAAGTTTCCATCTTCTTTTTGTGACGAGATTCGTTCTCTTGTTTCTCAGTTCTGGTGGGGTCAAAAAAATGGGGAAATAAAGATTCTTTGGGTATCCTGGAAAAAGTTGTGTAGAGAAAAAAGGGAAGGGGGCTTGGGTTTTCGTGATATGAAGCTTTTTAATTGGGCGTTATTAGGAAAGCAAGCATGGCGGCTAGTGATGAGTTCGGGTAGCTTAATTGCTCAAATTTTCAAAGCTAGATACTTTCCTAATAATTCTTTTTTGGAAGCGAAGTTGGGTGTGAATCCGAGCTACACTTGGAGGGGGATTTGGGAGGCTAGGTGGGTGCTTAAACGGGGAATGCGGTGGAGAGTTGGTGATGGTGAGAATATTAAAATTTGGAAGGACCATTGGATCCCAGGTACACAGACCCGAAAGATAATATCACCAAGGGGAGATGCAAATGAGGAGGCGGAAGTGGGAGTTTTGATTGACCCGATTCGCAAAGAGTGGAATGTTGAACTTGTCAACCAACTTTTTTTACCTTTTGAGGTGGAGAGAGTCTTGAGTATCCCGTTGAGTTGTAGATTGCTCGGAAGATAAGTTATCTTTGGGATTTAGAAAAAGATGGCACTTACTCGGTTCGTTCCGCTTACAAAGCGTTGTTGAATGATGAGAGGAGTATGGATGTGGAGACCTCCTCTCGCCCGGATTTATGGCCCATTATTTGGGGTGCCGATGTTCGCCGAGGGTCAAACTCTTCGCATGGAGAGCTTGTCTTGAGGTCCTTCCTACAAAGTGCGGACTCCATGTTCGTGTTCCAGCTATAGGGACGCAATGCGGGGTGTGTGGGGCTGCTAAAGAAACGTGTTTGCACGCTATTCATAGCTGCGGTTTGGCACGTGGAGTGTATGGGAACTAAGCTCGCTTGCGAGTTGGGTCCCTGATGGATGCAGGAGCTTGGTGGAGTGGTGGGGTTGTTGTTTAAAGAGGTTGGAAGGGGAGGATGTGGCTGTCTTTCTCACTCTCAGCTGGGCGATTTGGGGTGCGCGCTGCAGGGTTATAATGGAGGGAGAATGTGGTTCGCCAGAGAGCATCCTTACCTACAGTTTGAAGATGGTGAAGGAAGTGAAGGAGGCGGCGTGTGAGAGATCGTTGGGCTCGTTTGGGAAGGGTGTTGGTCATCCAACTTCGTGGGTGAAGCCTGAGGCAGGTTGGTGGAAGATAAATGTGGATGCAGGGTGCTTGGGGGAGTGGGGTACTGGTTTGGGGTTGGTGTGCAGGGACGAGCTAGGGACTGTGCTGGGTTGTGCTACGGTGCAACAAGGTGTGTGCTGGGAGGTCCGAATTGCGGAAGCTAAGGCGGTCCTAGCGGGTCTTCGTGGGGGGTCAAGCTCCGGAGCCTCGAAGTTGGGCTGGAAAGTGATTGTTTCTCGGTCATTCAAGCTTTGAATAGTGGTGATGTGGGTTCAAGTGACTTTTCCCTTGTTATTGATGACATTAATTCTTTGTTATCTCGCTTTCATTCTATTATTTGGTCTTTTGTAAAACGCTCCGGCAACAAAGTTGCTCACTATCTAGCCCATTTTCAACCTATAGAACTTGGTTGGCGTAGTTGGGAGGATGATGTTCCGGATAGCGTTATGAACATTGCTTGTTCTGATTTAATAGATTAGCCCTCGTTTGGGTTTTCCCCTCAAAAAAAAAAAAAAAAAAATCCATGAGCGAAAATCTATTGGACTTTTTTTAATGCTTTTGTTTTAGTATATTATGGAGATGACATGAATCAGAGCCAAGGCCCAAGAGGATAAATGGCCGCATGGCATACAAGGACCAGGGTCTAGGTACGTGCATTAATACTTAGCAGATAGTGGTGGATCCAGAATAACATATTAGTGGGTGTAAAATATATTTCTAATTTTAGTAGGTGTAAATAGTCTAATTTTACAAAAATAAAAGAAAATTTTGGACAGAATAAAAATAATACATAAGTGGGGTTAAATGACCTCACACCTCAAAAGCTAGCTCTTCCCCTGGTAGTATAAATTTTTTTTTGGGGTAAATGGAGCAGATATATTAAAAGCAGTTAAGAGTTAAAACATACAAGCAAGAAACTAAAAATTACTAGACCTAGTTGGCCTCTGGCCCCGAAAGTTACAACATAGATTAAGCTATTCAAAATTAATATCCTTGCTACCAATGTTCATTCCTTCCCATGGGGGAGTGCAAAAATGGAGGAAATCATTGGGCCCGATGTCCCCTTTCTAACCGCTCGCGCCAATGCATCTCGCCTCTCTAACTTGGTCTCGTTCAACTTTGAGAACCACCTTCACCGACCCTCCCGCAAAGACTCCCTGCAAGAATTACTCAAGTTAGTATACCGGTCCCTGATCCTAGCTGCTCCATTGATGTCATCCACTGCAATCATAGAATCAGACATGATTATGCAATCTTTCCATTCCCTCTCCTTGGCCCATGCCATCGCTTCTCTGATAGCTAATAATTCAGCAGCATTGGGGTCATTGCAAATAAGCTTGCCACAGATGCCTTCTCTCCAAGCTCCAGATCTATCCCTGCACACAGCTCCCATACCTGCTATGAAGGAGGGATGGCAGAAAGAAGCATCGACTATGATTGTGTAGGTGTAGTTTAGAGAAGGTTCCAGAGGGGCAGGATTTTGAGAGTTCACAGGCAATACAGGTCTTGAACAAGAGTATTCAATCGCAAGAAAGTTAGTTTGTTTCAAAAAATAATCAAGTTTAAGATCCTTTTTGTTAAACACCCATTGGTTCCTTTGGATCCACAGTCTCCAGCAAACAAATGACAAGAGAGTAGCTCAGGGTATACTTTGGTGATTTTTTAGGGGCTCTTTGGAGGAGATATTAGCTAACAACCAGTCCTTATAGGGCAAGTCAAAAAAATTCTGGGGGGGAGACATCCAGTCCACACCTCAACAGCTCTAGGGCATTTCCTAAGAATGTGATCCTCGGATTCCTCTAAGGTTTGGCAGAAGGGGCAATTGGGATTATCAGAGACTCTATGTAATACTCCGTATTCTTAGTAGTTAATATTTATATTTTTAGATAAGTTTTGGTTATTAAAAAGGTTTTTATTTACTAAAAAGGCTAGTTATTTACTAAAAAGGCTTTTATAAAAGATTTTGGGTATTTTAAATTCTAGCCCAAATTGAATTTTGGGCCTAGGTTTACTAATCCAAGTAGTTTGTTTAAACAAATTTAAAAGTGTTTTAAAAGAAAATCCAAAACAAGTTTTTTTTTTTAAAAAAAATTACAGCTTAACAACTCACGTCAGTGAGTTAGATGCTTATTAGCAAAGTTTTTGGTTACTTTTCCTTTTTGTTTATCTTTTTAATTATTTTAGCTTCTAGAATTATGTATTATGGGATAATTTTATCTTTTCCGAATCTTAGTTGGATGATCGTAAAAATTTGTTAGATCTTAGCTAGATTTGTTTATCTTTTCTCTTAAATTCATCTTTTAGTTTTTGAGTCCTAAGACGACTCTACCTATCCAACTAGTATAAATAAGGGTCTCCACCCATCATATTCTTCACACCAAATTTGAGAAATACATCTCTTTTCTCAAGTTTAAACTCTCTCTCCCTCTTAGCCTACCCTTTCTCTTTCTCCATTAGTAGTCTTTTAATTTTAAGGTGCGTGTATATGTAGATTTTTAATAATTGTTTTGCAAGCATAGTATCATGTTTTTAGGAAAATATTTTAGATTGAAGTGCATGTTTTTATGCGTTTTATTATGAACTTCATGAGTTTTTGTATGATCATGTTTAAACGTTGATAGTTTACAACGAATTTGGTAGTATGATGTTAAACTTATTAATGACGTCAATTTGATGTTGAGATTTTATAATAGCTTAGTTGTGTCAGCGCTTATTACTCCTAGTATTAGCATATTTTGCAATTCCATGTTTCTCAAAGCATATACAATATGCACGCATGACTAGCCAATTTACTTGTTGCTATGTTATTTGTTATTATGATAAAAATTATTATTTCATGTATTATTAAAATTTTCCAATATGATTTCATGAGCAAATATTTTATTTATGCCTTTATATGGCTAAGTTTATAAGTATTACTATTCTTTTAAAGGAGGATTATTTCCAAAGGATTTTTATTAGTTATATGATCTTTTATGATCACATTTATAAAGAGGCAACGGCTTGTTATTTATTAGCAAGAACGGTAGCTATTATATTTTACCCATGTACTTTTTATATAAGTCATGTGGACAAGGTAGTTCCCTCGTCATGGACTCATTAAGGAATACTAAACTTGGGGAGTGTGCACACTTTTAGGAAAGGTACCTAGGCAAGGAAAAGGAGTTTTATTAAAGTTACTTTATGTTATATAATTATCAAGTATTCAAGGAAGGATTTTCGAAATTAAATATTTCAAATGTTTAATTAAATAAAGTGTTTAATATTCCGCATATACATGTACTCAGTATTTTTACTGACACGCGTTTTATTTGTTTTGTTTTATGGCTTTGTCCCTGTGATGACCCTATTTTGGCGAGCAAGAATTTACAGGTTGATATGATGCATACTTCATATGGGTAAGCTAGTGAGGAATCATAATTAGTCAAGGAGTTATCATTTTATTTTCTATATTTCCATTGTTATAGTTGTACAATAAAGTATATATTAATAAAGAGGAGGTATTTAAGTTATTTTCGGTGCATTAGTTTCAAGTTCAGTTAGTAGTTAGTATTAAAGCCTTTAACGTTATCACGTGGCGGTAATACTCTCAAGTTTCTCAGGAGTTTTATATCAAAATATGTTTTAGAAAGAGAGAAATTTGGGGGTGTTACAATGTGGTATCAGTTTAAAAGCCTAGGGATATGAAACTAGAATCTAACATTAATGGGTAGACTTAAGGATGGGCATATAGGTTAGAGAGTTTCGCATTCTTTTCATATTTATATTAAATATGCATAAAAAAATCTATTTTATTATTTGAGGAAAAACGATTGATTTGGATAAGTTGGGTTGGCAATGTTTCTGGCAAGGAAAGGCTTGGGCTCTCACCAACGTTGCGTGTAACCAACTCTTTCCTGGGAAATTCATTGGCCGACTATTCTTTGTCATGAACCTAGTATTCAAATAAATAATTTTTAATCATATACTTATATATGTACTTTTCTAAAATTTCAAGCGAATTTTTTTTTGGAATTTCGAATATTTTTTTTTTATTATTCATTTCAGATTACAGTTAAAATTTTATTTCTATTCTAACTATTATGTCAACATGTAATTTGTATTTTACTTATATATCTATATATATTTTTCCGAATTATAAAGATGAATTTTTTTTAATGAAGTATTGAATTTTTTTTATATGAATTATTTAGTTATTCATTGTTATATTAGAAATATGATTTTTTTTATATATATCTCAAGGAAGTGTGACTTATTGTCAAGTTAATATGAAAAATCTGTGTGTTTTTCATAAGCAAAAGAAAGGGTTTATTGTTTATATAAGAATTGAGTTATTATTCTGTCTTTCATGGCATATTATTAAGAAGCTACTTGAAAGTTGTGATATTACTATCTTTTGAGGCATTTTTTTTGGCACAGATATTTTCTACGAGATGAATTTGATTATTTAACGTCTTATATGACATGTATGCATGTGATCTAATTCATGCAAAGTGATTTATATGTTTGTTTTGTTGATTTATAAGTGTTACAAGAACCTATGACTTCAAAGTAAGCTTAGTTGACTAATTTTAGATTCATTAAGGGTGAAGATTGTTCTTGTTTATTCCTTTGAAGGAAAGAAGTTTAGTAGTTATGTTAATTTTTTTAATAGGAATGAAGAAGACAATACCTTATGTTATGTGCTAAGAATTGTGAAATTAGTCATTTGAAGTTTTATACAGTTGGATGACCTTTAATATTTAGTGACATGGGTAAGGAAGGAAAATTTATGATTTGTGGAAAGTAGAAGTAGGAGATCAATGATTTATACTCGTTTGGGCAAATTATCATGATTTAGATAAGTTATATATTTTGTTTATGGATAAAGTCAACACCATTATAGCAATGATATAGCTACAACCTTAAAAAGGTGGCAAAATAAGGGATATATATTATGAGGACCTTATAGGTATATGAGATATCATATTTGAAGTTTGATTTAATTAATGAATCTTACCCTATGCTGAATTGCAAATATATTTAAAGGAGTTATCGTTGTTATAGTTAAGCAAAGAAAGTATGAAGTAAGACCATATTTGAAACTTTAGTAGGTTCCTTTAGATCATTTTTGTTTTAAAAGGTGGAAGTAAGACACTAGAGCTTTCCAAACATCATGCTAAGTTGATTTTGGGGTATTATTGAGTGTCAAGAGGAGTATTATTTTTGGAAGTAGTCTTGAACTCTTGATTGAATAGTAGTGTATTATTGTTGTTACAATGAGTTATAAAAGATTGGGTATACCAATTATCAAATGAGTCAAGTGACTTTAATAATGGAAGAAATATAATTTTAAGAAAAAAAAAATCGGAAGTTTAATAAAGGAGGAAACGGGAAGAAATTAGTCAATCAAGGTAATTGATTTTGGAAATAGTATTCGTATTTTTGTCTTATGGATTTAAGCATTGAGTATATATTATGTGAAGGAGTTAATTTTATTGAAATGGGGATTATATCAATTTTGAGGCAAGATTGTTTATTTATTGTCTAAAGTCCTAATTGACTATTGTAGTACTGTCTATTTTGAGAGAATATTGATTATGGTATTTCAAGGAAAATTTAAGATGATTTTCGATGAGTTCTAGTTTTGAAGTCCTAAGTAAGGAAGACTGCTTTTCTTGAAGTATGTGTTTTGTTATTATGTTAACAAGTTTAGCATATGAAATGATTTCATTCGATTTGTAATAAAGTATGATCAACGTTATTTTGTTGATATTCATTATGAGTTCTTCATGAGTTTTGTGAAGCTTTTTGAGGAGAAAGCAAATTTTTTTTATTTTATAAAAGAAAAGGCATGTTTGATTATGGCATTTTCAAGTAAAGCTTACGAAAGGTTTTATAATTTACTCACTATATTATAACATTTTTTTTTAATATATTACCATTCACCTCAAGTTGTTTTTTAGCAACACTTGTTTTAGTATCAATATTAGTTCTTTATTAATTTTGAAAAAGTTTCCTATTCAAATTTTATAAACTTTTCAGTTGGTCATAAACTACCCTTTTTGACTTAGTTAAATATTTTCTTTATTATGTTGATCTATTATTGAAGGCAAATACTTCTATTATTATTACCTTAAAAAAGAGGTTAATTTTCAAAGCTCAAAAGATATTTTCGAAGGTATAATCTATCTAGTGATTTTTTTCTTTGTCAACCAATGTTTTTATATTGTTTGTATTACAAAGTTGGTAAATAATTTTTAAGTTAAGTTTTAAGTCTTAGCGAGTTACGGGGGCGTAACTCCTTTTAAGGGGGTAGAATGCGATAGAGTTTCGCGCTTTTAACTTAAAATACTATTTTTGACCTAATTTTGACTTGTTTCATGAGTTATTAAGTGAGCCAACTTACTTTTATAGAAAGTTTGTGGTATATGTGAATTACTTGCTTCAAGTTTCGTGGACGAAACTTCTTTTAAGGGAGTAGTCTGTAATACTCCGTATTTTTAGTAGTTAATATTTATATTTTTAGATAAGTTTTGGTTATTAAAAAGGTTTTTATTTACTAAAAAGGCTAGTTATTTACTAAAAAGGCTTTTATAAAAGATTTTGGGTATTTTAAATTCTAGCCCAAATTGAATTTTGGGCCTAGGTTTACTAATCCAAGTAGTTTGTTTAAACAAATTTAAAAGTGTTTTAAAAGAAAATCCAAAACAAGTTTTTTAAAAAAAAAAATTACAGCTTAACAACTCACGTCAGTGAGTTAGATGCTTATTAGCAAAGTTTTTGGTTACTTTTCCTTTTTGTTTATCTTTTTAATTATTTTAGCTTCTAGAATTATGTATTATGGGATAATTTTATCTTTTCCGAATCTTAGTTGGATGATCGTAAAAATTTGTTAGATCTTAGCTAGATTTGTTTATCTTTTCTCTTAAATTCATCTTTTAGTTTTTGAGTCCTAAGTACGACTCTACTTATCCAACTAGTATAAATAGGGGTCTCCACCCATCATATTCTTCACACCAAATTTGAGAAATACATCTCTTTTCTCAAGTTTAAACTATCTCTCCCTCTTAGCCTACCCTTTCTCTTTCTCCATTAGTAGTCTTTTAATTTTAAGGTGCGTGTATATGTAGATTTTTAATAATTGTTTTGCAAGCATAGTATCATGTTTTTAGGAAAATATTTTAGATTGAAGTGCATGTTTTTATGCGTTTTATTATGAACTTCATGAGTTTTTGTATGATCATATTTAAACGTTGATAGTTTACAACGAATTTGGTAGTATGATGTTAAACTTATTAATGACGTCAATTTGATGTTGAGATTTTATAATAGCTTAGTTGCGTCAGCGCTTATTACTCCTAGTATTAGCATATTTTGCAATTCCATGTTTCTCAAAGCATATACAATATGCACGCATGACTAGCCAATTTACTTGTTGCTATGTTATTTGTTATTATGATAAAAATTATTATTTCATGTATCATTAAAATTTTCCAATATGATTTCATGAGCAAATATTTTATTTATGCCTTTATATGGCTAAGTTTATAAGTATTACTATTCTGTTTAAAGGAGGATTATTTCCAAAGGATTTTTATTAGTTATATGATCTTTTATGATCACATTTATAAAGAGGCAACGGCTTGTTATTTATTAGCAAGAACGGTAGCTATTATATTTTACCCATGTACTTTTTGTATAAGTCATGTGGACGAGTAGTTCCCCTCGTCATAGACTCATTAAGGAATACTAAACTTGGGGGGTGTGCACACTTTAGGAAAGGTACCTAGGCAAGGAAAAGGAGTTTTATTAAAGTTACTTTATGTTATATAATTATCAAGTATTCAAGGAAGGATTTTCGAAATTAAATATTTCAAATGTTTAATTAAATAAAGTGTTTAATATTCCGCATATACATGTACTCAGTATTTTTACTGACACGCGTTTTGTTTGTTTTGTTTTATGGCTTTGTCCCTGTGATGACCCTATTTTGGCGAGCAGAATTTACAGGTTGATATGATGCATACTTCATATGACGTTTTTCCCCCGCTGGTTCTCCCTCCGCTGTCCGACGCCGCGCCAGTGAACCTCCGCATCAGCCCGACGCCGCGTCAGCCTTTCTTTTGTTTTCTCGGTCTCCATCCCCTGTTCGACGCCCTGCCTCGCTGCTGCTTCGTGTTCGCTTAGCCAGATCTGGTTATTCGCAATTGGTTCAGCTTGTTACTCGTTGAGTTTATCCAAAATATTCCACATCCGAAGCGGCATTCCAAAGTTAATCTTCATCTTCCCTGTCATCTATCTCTTTACTGTCCTCCCTTTATCTCTCTCTTTTCTACTCATCCAAACAACTCCCTTTCTCTCTCTCATTTCATTTCCATTGCTCTTCTTCATTTCAGGCATACTGAAGACAATCTCGCGCCGCCTGAGTCAAGTTCCACGCCAAATCACCCCTGAGTCGCAAACGTTGACGGACGAAGACGTGAAGAAAACGTGCCTTTTTTGATTTTTTTTCTTCGTTTTTCTTTTCCTTTTTTTTTCGTTTTTCTTTTCGTTTCTTTTTCGTTTTTCGATTTTCTTTGCGTTTTTATTTTCTTTTTATTTTCGAATTTTTTTCGTTTTTCCTTTCGTTTTTGTTAGATCTGTTTGTAGGTCATGTTTGTCGCGTTTTTTTTTTCGTTTTTTAGATCTGATTTTTTTTAGGTTAGTGTCAAACTATACAAATTCTCAAGTCTGTTTTTCTCTCTCCTTTTTTTTGTATTTTTTTATTTCTGCAATTTTTTTGTTAGTTTTATATCTATATTTTTTGATCAAGGGTTGATCTGATGCTTAAATGCGATATTGAGTGTAAGAATATGATTCTATAATATATATGAGTGTAATGCTGTAAGTTTGTGGTTTTTTTTTGCATTCTCTCATTGTATATAAATATCGAAAAAAAAAAATTTTTTTTTTTAGCTGTGGTACCTATTGCTGCGGTTTTTACCCAAAACTGCAACAATAAGCTTTAATTTTTTTTAATAAAAAATGAAAATATTGCTGCGGTTTTGGCTAGAAACCGCAAAGCAATAGGCCAAGATATTCTTTGCGGTCAAAAACCGCAGCAATAGGTTAATTACATATTGCTGCGTCCTTAATTGCTGCGCAGTCAAAACCGCCGCAATAGGCCACTTTATGACCGCAGCAATAAGCATTTATTCTACTAGTGGTTATAGTTGTACAATAAAGTATATATTAATAAAGAGGAGTTATTTAAGTTATTTCCGCTGCATTAGTTTCAAGTTCAGTTAGTAGTTAGTATTAAAGCCTTTAACGTTATCACGTGGCGGTAATACTCTCAAGTTTCTCAGGAGTTTTATATCAAAATATGTTTTAGAAAGAGAGAAATTTGAGGGTGTTACACTCTACGTCTGAACAAATTGGCTCTAGTAGGGAGGCTATCCCAAAGGCACATCCAAAGGAAACTTTGGATCTTAGGAAGAGAAGGAGTGTCCCGTATCTTATTCCACTCCAAATCCTGAGAAGGGGGAGCCTTGGTAACTAACTCCCACTCATCCCTATACATTTTCTTAGAGTCAAAATACTTCCCTTTAGCCAGCCAACATACAAGGCTATCCTCCTGGTCCGTTTGGATGGACAAGTGTTGAATCCAAAGGACAACATCAGGGGGAAAGGTTAAAGTAACCTCATCTAAGTTCCAGACATTTTTAACAATACTGCTAGCCACAGTCCTATTATTTTCTTGACTAAACATAGGACCCTGGACAACATTCCTAAGAGGACCAAAGGGGGTCCAAATGTCATACCAAAAGGTTACACAATCCCCCTTTCCAACCCCGAGTATTTCTTGAATATATCCCAACCTTTTTCCATATATTGCCAGATGTGGGAGCCGCTTTTAAAGAGCTTAGGGTACTCCTTTCCCTTGAAGTATTTAGCATATACTATCACCGTCCCCAAATAGAGTGCCCATTTCTCCAATGCACGTTTGCCAATGCACGTTTTGTATCGTTAATATCTTTAATTACGTATTAGTAAAAATTATAAAAGTTTGATTTTCTTAATGTACGCAATGAGACGAATCAAACAAGACCCCACATGACTATGTTTTTTTGAAATTTTTTTTGAGGGCTTTCTTTACCTTTTGAATAGTGTCCAAAAAGAAATGGACACTCTATTAAGGGACGGAGGGAGTATCACCTTAGCAGCCAAATTTTCTGAAGAGTTCATTTTCCAACAGAGTTTAGCTAGGGAAATTTTGTTGGATATCCCACATCTCCTCAGACCCAGCCCCCCTAATTCCTTTGGGCCGCAAATCTTATCCCAGGCAATTGTAGCTAGCTTTGATTTCCCATCCTCAGCCCCCCAAAAGAAATTTCTAGCAGTTGACTCAATATACTTAGTGATGGAAACCGGAAGATTTATACAATTCACGGAATAAGCTGGGACTGCACTAAAAGTTGCAGAAATCAAAATGGCTCTACCAGCCTTGTTAAGGTACTTAGTTTTCCAGTTGGCCAATTTGGATTGAATCTTGTTTACAATATGACTTAACTGATTTCTTGTGGGCCTCTTATCAGTATGGGGAAATCCTAAGTACAGACCTAGATCAGGGCTAGAGTGGATTTTAAGTCTAGAGGAGACAATGTCAAACATCCTAGGATCAGTGTTTTTGGAGAAGTAAACTGAGCTTTTTTGGGGGTTCATTTTTAAACCAGCCTCATTATGGAAGATATCCAAGGTTCTAATCATTGCATCAGCTGTGGTTGTGTTAGCTTCCCCAAATAGAAGAATAATATCATCTGCAAAGAGAAGATGGGACACTTTGATCCTATTTTTTAAAATGCAAAAGGGGTCCAATCACCATCCAAAGTAGCCTCATTTATAAGAGCAGTCAGGTGTTCCATGCATAGGATAAAAAGGTATGGGGAGAAGGGGTCACCTTGCCTAATTCCTCTCGAAAGAGGGAAGAAATCAGTGCGTTGGCCATTGAGCAGAACAACTGAAGACACATAAGATATACAGCTCATAATTAAATTACAAGTGTTCTTATCCAGGTTTTGTCTAATGAGGGTTCTATGAATGAAGTCCCACTCGAGCCAATCGTAGGCTTTTTCAAGATCTATCTTTATTGTCATCCAGCCTCTTTTTCCTTTCCTACTCTTCATAGAGTGAAGAATTTTCGAGGCAACTATGTAATTATTCTCCGTCCCCCTTCCAGGAAGGAAACCGCTTTGAGTGGGGGATATCATATCATTTAAAAGAGGTCTAAGTCTTTGAACAAGAATTTTAGTCACAATTTTATAAGTTGTGTTGCAAAGACTTATAGGTCTAAATTGTTTAACAGATCTTGGGTTCTCATTTTTAGGGATTAAACTAATGATGGTGTTGTTCAACCCAATAGGAATGATGCAAGATTCCAGAACACCATTTACAAAATTCACCACATCCCTACTCACTTATCCCCAGTGATGCTGGTAAAACAGAGGGTGGGAACCATCCACTCCAGGGTCTTTAAGGGCACCCATGCTAAACACAGCTTTTTTCACCTCCCAGATAGTTGCCATTTTGACTAGATTAACAGTACCTTGATTCTCACCAACCCTTTGGGAGAAGACTCTATCATCAATTGTAAACAAGGTGAGGAAGTAGTTCCTAATATGAGAGCTAATCTCCTTAGGGTCAGTAAGCTCCTCCCCAATGTCAGTATCCAAGGCCCTGATTTTATTTTTATGTCTCTTGACTAGGACTAATTGATGGAAAAATTTGGTATTTTTATCTCCCCCACTAAGCCAGCTCTCTCTTGACCAAATAATCCAGTACATCTCCTTCTGATCTAAAGTGTCATTTAGGTCTGCAGACAAGGAGGATTCAAAGTCCCACAGGTGATTGTTACCAGGATCAGACTCAAGGGATTTTTGAACACCAGCATAATTTTAAATTTTATTAATTGTACTAGGTAAATGTAAGGTGGTATATCCCACCAAACCAATCACGTGCAGCCTACAACTTATGCATTTTGAAGATGAGGGACTGTTAAGATAATCTCACTTTGAAATTATACTCGTATATGTTTCTTTTTTTATTGTTTTTTTGGGTACTCATTTACTGATTAACATGATACTATTACAATATGAATTTTTAAAGTGAATAGAACCATGCTTAACTACCGAATTTCTATAATGATTTACTCTATATAACACTAAGGCCCTGTTCTTTTGAACTTTTTTTCGTTGTTCGGTTCTCTCTCCAATTCGGTTCCTCTCACCCGGCTCTGCCAATTCGCTCCTTTCGGCTCAATCCAAAAGAACGGGGCATGCTTCATGCTCTTACCAACAATGAAATCCTTCATATTGAAAGAAGCATCAGAAGATTGATACCATCCATCTTTTGCACCCAACAAAACTTTTTGCAATGATGAAACTTTATCACGTGCAAATTGTTTCCTGGATTATTTAATCTCTAAGACTCTAGATTAAGTTATAAGTATTCATCAATGACTTGATGCTCTTGAAATTATATTCTTTCTTGAGGTTGAAGTGACTACAATGTGGTTTTTGTTTTCTTGTATCGTTAGTTAGAATTTTGATTTCATGCCTTGCATAACTACAGTTACTGATTCTTGGAATTGGTATCTAATATAATACTAAGTATACTATATTATGATCATGATGAAGTGGTTGACATGAAAATTGATAAGAAGGTTGATATGGAGAAAACAATAGTGGAGGAAATGGGGACGTCCCAATTACTTGAAAAAATTGGAATTGGTTGGAATTCAGAATTGGTTGAGAAAATTGGGGTTGTTTCCATTTGTTTCATATGTTCATACTTTTTGATTAAACATATTTGGGGCTCCGTGAAGATGGAGAAAGAGCCTACTAGGGTTCTTGTTACTGGAGCTGCAGGCATGATTTGATTCTTTTGGTTAAACTTTAATAATTGTCATCTTTGGCTTTTTTCTTAATTCATTTTCTTAGTTTATGGAAATTTAAGCATTGATATTCTATTATCTAGTTAGCCATAGATTTTGGTAAAAGCCTCGTAAAAGCTTTTTTTTTTATATAGGTGGCCAAGTTATCTTAAATCTCGTAAAAGCCTCTCTATCTTATTTAGGTCACATATTATAATATTTTCGATGCTAGTGCATGGTCAGTTCTATATGAGGCAACTCACATGTCTGTCTGATTCCATGTTTGTATAGTGTTTTATACTTGCTTCACATACGAGATTAGGTTGGCTTGGATCATAACCTCGGCAATTCAGGCACCAGACATGTGATCTGCTTTCGTCCGCCCCTAACAAAATATACTTCCTTGATAATGTTCTTAGGCAAAAGGCTAGATTGGAGATAATTAGATGAACGTGTTTGTCCATTTATCATAGCATGAAACTTTTTTACAATGCTTCTAAGCTCTAACATGAGTGTGTAATTTGCAGGACAGATAGGCTATGCACTAGTCCCTATGATCGCGAGAGGGTTGATGCTTGGTCCAGATCAACCGGTTATTCTCCATATGCTTGATATCGAACCCGCTAGTGAGGCCTTAAATGGTGTCAAAATGGAACTCATCGATGCTGCTTTTCCTCTTCTTAAAGGTTTTGTTTTCAAATATTAAAGTTCCAACCCTCGGGCACTGTTTGGTTGGACGGAATTAAAAAATAATTCTTCTTAGGATCTATTTAATTTGATTGATAATATTTTCCACGAAAAATGATTTTCCATGAAAAGTATCTTCCGGTGGAAAATGCAAATAAATATTAGTTTTTCTTTGTTTGGTTTGATGGAAAACTATTAAGTTAAGAAGGGAAAATGGAGATGTTGGAAATGAGAGAGTGGAGGAAAATGGTTTTCCTCCATATTTTGGAAGAAAATGTTCACAAAGGGATGGAAAACTCTTTTCCACCTTAATTTTCCTCTTTAAATCCCTTGTCTAACCAAACAACGGAAAATGTGGAAAATCGTTTTCCTGGAAAACATTTTCCTCGAAAACAAACGGAGCCTTAAAAAGGAAAATTGCTGTCCTTCCTGAAAAAAATTTCACTTATTTTACAAACCGAAAAAAGAAAATGCAAAACTATATATCCTCGAAAATATTTTCTTCCAAACCAAACACTCGCTTATGCTGAGGATAACTTTGGCGTTGGGTTAAGCAGGTGTTATTGCCACCACCGACGTGGCGGAAGCGTGTGAAGGCATTAATGTTGCAATAATGCTTGGTGGGTTTCCTAGGAAGGAAGGGATGGAAAGGAAAGATGTCATGTCGAAGAATGTAACTATTTATAAAGCTCAAGCTACAGCATTGGAACAATATGCTGATGATGATTGCAAGGTGAGATTTAGACATCTCTTATTTCCTAGCTTAGTGATTTAGACCTGTCTAATCTTTCTCTTAATAATGTTTGTCATTTTTTGTTACAGGTGGTGGTAGTTGCAAACCCTGCTAACACAAATGCACTCGTTTTGAAGGAATTTGCACCTTCAATTCCTGAACGCAACATCACATGTCTTACAATGCTTGATCATAACAGAGCACTCGGTCAAATTGCTGAGAAATTAGATGTTTATGTTAGTGATGTCAAGAATGTTATCATATGGGGAAATCATTCTGCTACTCAATACCCAGATGTAAAACACGCAATTGTCACTTCAACCAATAAGGAGAAGTCTGTTCGTGAACTTGTAGACGATGATCATTGGTATGATCGATAAATTCATTCTTCACTAATATAAACTTATTGACCTTAGTTGAACCAAACAACCCCTAAATATATATATGATCGATAATATTTGGTAGAACTTCGAAGTTATAACTCGTTGCTTATAGGCTATAACTCATGACCATCGGCATAACAAATGAAAGTAGTTGGACTTACGAGTTACAACCGTAAACATTATTTATTTTTAATTGATAGGTTGAACACGGAATTTGTTACTACAATACAACAACGGGGTGCAGCAATAATCAAAGCACGGAAACTATCAAGTGCATTGTCAGCTGCAAGTGCAACTTGTGATCACATACGCAATTGGGTGCTTGGGACTAAGAAGGTGTTACTTGACATTTTTTAGCAATGAAAATTGATCTTTGTCATAGCATGACTTTTTACCATTATTGTTCATGCTCTCCATTTTCGCCATGATAAGCTAATATCCAAATTTTGTTGAGCGTAGGGAACGTGGGTTTCGATGGGGTTATGCTCTGATGGTTCTTATGGTATCGAACCCGGTCTTATCTACTCCTTCCCCGTAACTTGCAAGAACGGGGAATGGTCTATAGTGCAGGGTAAGCTAATGTTTCGATTTCATTCCTATGTTCTTTTTGAGTGTTTTGTTTCCAAATCAAATTCGTTATCTACATTTATTTTCCATTGACATAATATCACATATGCATACGTCCCTTCCAAATTAAAAATGATCACACTTGTGTTTTCACAGTATTCAATATTATTTTTTGGGTTTTTTGTCAGAAAGGACCTAATAAAATACAAGTTTTGTAGGGAAGGACCTAATAAAAAAATTTTTGTCTAAAAGGACCTATTAAAATACTTTCGATTGTTAACAGGAACCAGTTTATGAATTTCAGGCCAAAATTACTATATTCCGGAGTTGACTTTTTGCGATTGGGACACCACAACTACATTTGACAGGAATTTTATTGCTTGAAGATGATTTCGCAGACATTTTCCTTCAATTTCTGAAAAAAATTTAGAGTTTTAATAGGTCCTTTTAGACAAATTTTTTTTTATAACAATCGGAAGTATTTTAATAGGCCTGAAATTCATAAACAGGAAACTCTTAACAATCGGAAGTATTTTAATAGGTCCTTTTAGACAAAAAAAAATTTATTAGGTCATTCCCTACAAAACTTGTATTTTATTAGGTCCTTACTGACAAAAAACCCTTAATTTGTTACCACATCTTTGGTTTTGTATCGATAAAATTTACTTGCTCTCTTTATTCCTTTCTGTGCTGCAACATTATTAGAAAGTTGTAGCGTGGTGTGCTGCTTGTATGATGAGAATTTTTACGTTGAAACCCTCTGGTTACAGGGTTAAAGGTCGACGAGTTTTCGAGAGCAAAGATGGATACAACGGAGAAGGAGCTCATTGAGGAGAAAGCACTGGCGTATTCTTGCCTCAACTGATCAGTTCAGCTCAAGCTTTCATCATGAACAATGATAGCTTAAGCTGTTAAGTGTAGTGTATGTATTCCGTGTTAAGCTCATTGTACGTAACCTAACCTGTAAAAAGCATTTGTAACTTCTAAGAGCTTAATACATTGTCATAAATTGAAGTATATTAAATCCCTAGCTGATGGAAGGCAATAGTCTTACAGTTTCAAGCTTTCAACCAACCAAACTATTCACGAAAATTTACGTAATGTCATAACTACCTTAAACGTGTTCGGTAAGTCGGTGACTTATTACTCATTCCAAATTAAAATTAAAATTAAAATTAATCAATTACTAGAACATAAAAACAACAGAATTAATACAGATTATAAAATCAAATAAAGTGAGTGGCCCGAATGATGAGCAAGATATAGTCACGCGATCTAAATTTAGCAAGTGGTTCGTGAACAATTATTGTGATTATTGTACATTTTATTTTAACAGAAAAGGGAATAAGTGATTCTTTTTTTTTTTATGGGAAGGGAATAAGTGATTCTATTCATGTATGCATGGTAGACATGTTGTAATGTAAAATCTTGATTCTAATGTGTAATTTATCATTAGGAAATAGGCATAATAATATCTAATAGAAGAGGCAGATAATCGAAAGACTTCACAACATTGAAATAATAGGGGGTTTGGGAGAAATTCATGAAATACGAAAATATATTTTTAAAATATGTGTGACTAGTTGAGAACGATTTGGTCTTGTACCTCATAGATTTACAACAGTTGAAGAGATTTTTTTATGTATTTTGCCAGTATTCAAATAATTGTGAGTATCATATCCTCTCTCTAAAGTTCCCTCTCCCCAAACCCTAAAACTCAAACTCCCTCAGCCGCCCAACATCCCCAGGCTCGCCGGTGGCTGCTCCTCAGCCTAGTCGCCGGCGAGCCTCCTCGTCGCCGCTCAGGTTGTAGGTTTCCTTTTTAGTATCATGTAATCCCCCTCCCCCGCGTTTTTTTTTCTTCCTCCCCCCCACCCCGTTTCTAGTCGATCCCCTGTCCCCTCCCCTGTTCGGTTTGGCTCACCTGAGATTGAAGCTTGGGTTGCCGCCGCCGACGTGTTGCCCTCCTGTCCACTCCCTCGCCCCATCCCCTGTTCGGTGGTTGTTTGGTTCGTTCGGGTCACCGTCGCCGCCGGGTAGGTCTTCCCCTCCCCCCCGTGTTTTTTTGGTTTCAGTAGCTTAGTGGTTTAGGTGTGCTTTAAATCCCCTGTTTGGGCTAGTTGGTTCGTGAGTTATGGTTGTTAGGTTAGTGAGATGCTTGTTTCTTTGCGCGTTGGTCAGTCTTTCCCCACCCTGTCGCTGTCTGGTTGTTTTGGCATCTATGGTTCTCGTCCCCGTCCTCGCGTCCGGTTGGCACATGCCCCGTTTTAGTGTTGTGATTGATTTGGGCTACCCTTCCCCCTCCCCGGTTTAGTTTCGGGCTCCCCTTCCCCTTCCCCCAGTTAGTGTTGGGCCTCCCCTTCCCCTTCCCCCGAGTTAGTGTCGGGCTTCCCTCCCCTTCCCCCCTGGTTGTTGGAATTTTCAAATAGTTAAGTCAGGTATTTTCTTAAACGGTTTTTTCACCAAATACCCCCGACAAATTAAAAAATTCACAATATACCCTCAATTTTCCAAAAATTCACCATATACCCTTGAGTTTTCGAAAACGTTCACCAGATGCCCTTTTTCTAACTTCCGTTAACCCACTGTTAGCTTTATTTACCATTTTGCCATTATTAACCCTAAACCCTAACCCTAATTCTAACCCTAACCCTAATTCTAACCCTAACTCACCCCCCTCCCCCAAACCCTAACCCACCCCCGCCCACCACCCCCTCCTCAATCCCAGCCCAGCCCGGCCCCCAACTCCTCCCCCCCTCCCCCCTCTACTCCACCGCTGTCCCCCCCACCCCTCCCCTTCCCCGTCGTCGTCGCTCCCCCACCACCACCCCCTCCCCTTCCCAGCGATTTCTTCTCACTCCTCCCCGGTCGTTTTCCCCCTCCCTCTCCCATTCCTCTCCCCTCCGCCGCAACCCCTACCCCCTCCCCCTCTCTCCTCCTTCGCTCTCTCTCCTCGTTCGATCTCACTAGTACAGAATCGATAATTTGCGTCGGATGCGAGGCGCCCATTTCGTCGGACATGGATCCGACGGCACAGGTCTCGACGCAGATGAGAGAGAGAGGATCTGCGTCGGACTTGCACACGACGCAGTTCATTTACTATTTGCGTCGAACCAAGCCCACAGTGCGACGCACATAACCCATCCCCCTGCATGCAAGTGTCCCATCTGCGTCGCATGCAGAGCTACATGCAACGCAGATGATCCACATCTGCGTCGAACCAAGCTCTGCATGCGACGCAGATGTGGCTTTACATCTGCCAAGGCTTAAATTAGTCGTGCCATCTGCGTCGCGTATGACAACACATCTGACGCAAAAGCCCAAAATTGCGTCAGATGGGTTGCCATAAACGACGCAAATGGCTGTTTTTATTTAAAAAAAAATTCTACCAAATGTACGCAAAAACTAAATTTCAACAACTCAAATTCCAAGTTTCATGACAAAAACTGGTAATTTTACCATTTTTCACATAATTTACCATTTAAACCAAAAAAAACATCAAAATTAACCAAGAAACAAAAAGATCAACAACTTATTAACCAAAAGAAAATAAAGAAACTAAAGAACAATTGATTAAAGATAAAAAAAATATCTGTCGATTATAGCAGAAGTGCGAAGATAACAATAAACGAATTACAAATTAAGCGAATACAATACACAAAAACAACGAAACAGGAGATTAAGAAAGGAAGGTTTAGATCTGCAAAAAAAATTTTTTAATAATAATACGAATTACAAATTCTCGAAAACAACAAGCAAATCTCTCAAAAACAAATCAAATACAACAATGTAAATAAACTAACCAAATCCAAGCGAAATAAAATCTAGAAAACCCTAAATATCTATCATCAACATTAATTACCATCGAATGCTTTCTTCGAAGGTTCAGATCTGGTTAACTTGCGCCGGAGTTCGTCAAATTCGTTTGTTTGCGGGGAGAAAATGGGGCTCGTCTTCAATTTGTTGTCCTTCAAATCGCCATTTGTTCTTCTTCAATTATCCTTCACTGTTCTTGAGGAATTCGTCATTTGCTCTTCAATTTCATTTGCTACTTTCTCCTTCAAAATTCCTCGAATTTTCTCCAATTTTTTTCTCTCTCCAATTTTACATCAGGAAAAAAAAAATTTGAGGATGATGAAAAGTTGCAGAGTGTTTAGGTAAAGGATAGAATTTAGGAGAGAGAAAATAAGAAGATGATGATGATGGATAATTAGGATAAAAACAAGGAGAAATACGAAGGAAGAAATGAGAATGACGAATGAATGAGAGGTTTTGGTTTTTAAAATTTTTCAGAACGGCTGAAGACAAAGAAGTGTTAGGGTTTGAAATATAAGGGGGAGCGGGCCTTATCTGCGTCGCACATATAGCCCATGTGACGCAGATAAGCCCAAAACATTAATTCCACTCCGCTTTTGTATCCAAAACATTAATTCTGCTTTTTGTATCTAATAATCATCTGCGTCGCACCCTAAGTAACATCCGACGCAGATGACTATCTGCGTCGCACGCTAGTTAAATACGACGCACATATACCGTCTTTTGCGTCGATTCCCTATTGCATGCGACGCAAATGAGTCTTATGCGACGTTTGTCCTGTTGTGCGACGCAGATGGTGAGACGCAAATCGTCGATTTTCTACTAGTGTCTACTCCACGGAGACGCTGCACTCGCGCCGCCTCGCATGGTCCGCTTTTTATTTCGTGCGTTTGTGCAATTCGAATGGGAGGGGAATTTCTGGGTCTGCGTTTGTGCGTTTGTTCCGCCGGTGTTCGAAGGGGAGGGGGTGGGGTTAGGGGAATCGAAGTCGAAGGGGAGGGGTGGGGTTAGGGGAATTCGACTGGGGAGGAGGGATGGGGAAATCGACGGGGGGGGGGGGGGGGGGGAAATCAACGGGGAGGGGGAGGGGGGTGGGGGCACGGGGTGGAGTAGAGGGGGAGGGGGAGGTGGGGCTGGCCGGGTGGGGAGGGGGGAGTGGGGTGGGGGTGGGGCTGGGGGTGGGGGGAGGGGGGGGGGAGGGGGGGGGGGGTGGGGGGTGGGGGTGGGGTGGAGGGGGTGGGTTAAATTAGGTTTTAGATTAGGATTAGGGTTAGGGTAAGGGTTAGGGTTAGATTAGGGTTAGGGTTAGATTTGAATTAGGGTTAGGGCTTAATGATGGCAAAATCGTAAATAAAGCTAACGATGAGTTAACGGAAGTTAGAAAAAGGGCATTTGGTGAACGTTTTCGAAAACTCAAGGGTATATGGTGAAATTTTGGAACATTGAGGGTATATGATGAATTTTTTAATTTGTCGGGGGTATTTGGTGAAAAAACCGTTTCTTAAAATATGTGTTAATTCTCCGAATAAAAGGATTGCGTTGTTTTCGAGTTGTTAAAGAAGTTGTCCATGGCTGGTTGTGACCATTGACAAGTGTTTGTCAGTTGGTTCAGGAATTGTGGTTCAAGGTTGTAATAGTAGAATATGTCGGTTTTTGGGAATATGTGCTGAAGGACAAGGTGACTCAAGAAGTTCGTGAGTATGGAAGAAGCGATGATAGTTTTCATGGTTGGGACGTATGGTTTCCGGTTTTGCAAATCGGAAGTGTGTTCGAGAGCTCAATTTATTTGGATCTCTTTTTAGCTTGGCATTTATCTTAATGGTCATTGCCTTGATAACTTCAAATCTGAAGGCGGCACCCCAACCGCATCCTGGGGTTTTCCAAGACGCCCACTCATCTGCGATTCTCCTACCTCGAGGAGAATCTTGAAATACTCTCGAGCGAGAGTAATGAGTCACAATGGAATGTGACTCTTCAAGAGATCATGAGCCCAGAATCCCAATCAATAGCAGATTGTTGGGATTGCTCATGCGGCGAGACGCGACACTCGTCGGTGGTTGTTCGTTGTCCGGATCGTGAACGTCATCCGCTTCTTCTACCACTTCCATCAGCATTCCGATGTTCGAATCCATCATCACAAGCACTGACCAGTGACGCCCCCCTTCCTAAGCGTATTTGTCTCAGTTTTACGTATTTTACTTTTAGATGGTATGTACGGGCTCCTAAAGCTCATTTAGGTTTGTTTGTTTGGTTTAGGCTTGGTTGTATTAGCATTAGGTTGTACTTCCACTTTTAAATTAATGTACGATTTCTCGTTGTCCAAAAAAACACATAATTGTGAGTGGTCCTTGTTTAGGATTGGCCGGTGGGTACCCTTGGCTCTAAATTGTTTACACACTGACGTTGCATCAAGGTGGTGGAGCAGGCTCTTTAATTTGTTGGCTTTTGTTGATGAGTTTTCATTGGGCATTCATTTTGTGAGTCATCATTTTCAGCTACCAAAGACTGAAATCAATGACTCTTAATTTGAAACTGATGGGAAAGCTATTTATCTTCGGTTGTCTTTTTTCTTTTCCTACTTTTCTTCTAGTATAGATCAAGTATATTTCTTTGCTTGTATGTTCAACTTTCAAAGTACAATATGGTTTATGGTAATATGGATATCCATTTCCAAAAAGGAAACAAAAACTGAACGTGCACATCTATATGTCTAAATACTCTCTTGCCCCCTCATGAATTTCTTACTTTGTATACTTTCTCTGTTCTGAAAATAGAGTTTTTTGAGAGAAGCATTTCATTTATTTCTAAACGGAAAAAGTATATGTTATCATTTTGATGCAATATTTTAATTCATAGTATCAACAAAAAAAAAATTGTCTAGAATAATACGTGGTCTTGTTGACCTTTCCTGTTAATATTAAGAATACAATATAATAATATAGTTGACACGATTTAATAAATAATTACGTAATAAAGGATATATTAAGAAATGCAATTATACATAAATCATTGGTTTCCAACTTTGAATTTTGAAATTGATATGGACGAAACAAAAGAAGGAAAAAGGTTAATTTCAAACTCCTCCAAAAAAAATAAAATTTATTTCGTTGTCCTTCCAAATTAAAATTTGGTTCCGCTCTTGAGAAAGATTAATGACAATTTTCTTTGTAGTGTAATTTTTTTTATATAGGACAGTTAATTTAAAAGAGACTAATTATATATTATATGATGAAAGAAACTATTTGGCTGGTTTAAAGTGAAATAGCAAATGTGTGGGCCTTACATATTATACAATTACATGCTCTACTAGACGTATGAGACAAAACCCATCTACAAAAGGTGGATATTATTCAAAAAATCAAAATCAGATTACGCTTGGCCTTAAACTTATGAGACAAAAGTTTAACAAGTAACAAATTTACTAGTAGAGTTGTTCACGGACGGGACGGCCCGCTAAGCCCGCCCAACCCGGCCCGCTAAAGTTGCGGGCTTGGACAACAAACTTTGAAAAAACTTTCTAAATGGGCAGGCCAAACCCGGCCCGCTAATATTAATGGGCGGATATGGACAACCTCAAATATACCGCGGGCAAGCCCGCCCGGCCTGTTTATCATAATATCTATTTTCTATGAAATATAATTTTGTATCTAACTAATTTAGTGTTGATTTATCTTTTGGAATATATAGTTTATTTGCACTAATATAGCTTTGGTAACACATAATTGTCTTTATTCTTACCTTTACTAACTTAATTTCTTAATAATTTGTCGTCCTCTAACATTTTTGTTACGAATATTTTTAACTTTCTCTTTATCTTACGTTGTGATTATCAACTTTTTTCTATTTTAACCAAAATTATGTTTTAATCTATAAATATTAAAGGAAATTAACTAGAGTATTTGAAAAAAAAATAAAAGTATTAATAGGCCCGCGGGCAAGCCCGTCCGTTTATTAGGGCGGGTCATGGACAAGTAGTTAAGCCCGCATAAAAGGGCTTGGACTAGACATATTAGGCCCGCCGAACAAATTTTTTTGGTTAGGCCCGACCCGTCACCCGCCAAAGCCCGCAAATGATCACCTCTAAAATTTAGCCATAGTCTTACTCTTATATGATTATATCCCATATAAAATGTTGTACCTCTGAACATTATTTCACTTTGAATAATGGCAATCAACGTATGTCCAGTGTTATGCTCCAAATATTCCAAGCATTATGGCTGCTCTGGCGTTTCCTTTGGTCTTGACATACCCTTGCATTTTTTTTTTGGTGAACAACGATATCATAAATTTAAAGGGTCATGGCAAAAAGCCTATTACAATCCGAGTTTAATAACTTCATACAATAATCAGGGGGTGTGGGAAGGTGACAAATTACATGAATATAATCCCCCCACTCCTACATCTATGCAATAGTGCATCCGCAACCTGGTTATCCTTCCTCCTAACAAACAATAACCTCGTCTCTTGGAAGTAACGCAGCAGCTCCCTGCAATCCATAACAATGTCACTGTAAAAATCCTGATAATCCAAGATTGTATTGTTAACCATATCCACCGCTTGCTTGCAGTCCGAGTAAATGACTAGGTTCGTGTAATTGGCTTCACTCGCTACATGAAGCCCCTGGCGAATCGCGAGTAACTCTGCATGTAAAGCATTAGAAGCATAGGACAAGCAATAAAACCCACTACACCATTGACCTTGTTTATCACGTATAACACCTGCTATGCAGATTTTGGTTTCAATATCGACAAAGGACGCATCAATATTCACATGTATCCATGTAGAAGGGATCTTTTCGCATTCTCGAGCAGCTATAGGGGTATGGACATTAAGATTTTGGGTTGCAATGAATTCTTTAGCTTGTAATGCAGCCGATTTTAGAACAAATTAAAAAGGGGGGGTGGCAAAGCCTTGTCATCAAAGATAAAACGATTCCTAGTTTTCCAGATTTCGAAACACAAGAAAGGAAACAGAACCGACCACTGGATACCATCGAAACCATGGTGGAGGGTAACACAAAGTCTCAGCCAATCATCTATGTTCATAGTTTCCCAAAAACACGCAGGAAGGCCAACTAACTCCCAAATTGGACCGTTTTTTCACAATCCCGCATCACATGAATGGAACTCTCATGACACACCCTTGCATGACACCTATGATACGTGGTCCATTCTAACAATCAAGCAATTTTCTTCTCTTTCTCCCACTTCCATTTCAAATAATCAGGTAGCATTTCTACTTCCTCGTGTGATATAGGAGTAATGAGGATATGAGATAAATGAGGACCACAAACTGCATTGTATAAAGGAAAATGAATATGATATACGCAATTTTAATGATGGAAAGCAGGAACTTAAATAAACAGAGAAAAATATATTTAGGTTACAAGCCTATTGGTTGACTATACAAAGCTAAAAGTGGAATTTTAAGCAATAACTAAGCAGTTTTTTTTCATAAATATTAAATCCCTAATCTAACACCATTTTAGAAAGTATATTTTGTACTACCTGTGTTTATTGTTAATCTGTTCACTTTGTACTTTGACATTATTCACATACTTCACTTTGACTATCATTTGTGCTTTATACCTAAGGACAAATATAGTCATGTAGGATCTTGTTAGATTCTTGTCAACATAAAGTTTTCAAATATCAACTTTTTATAATTTTTACTTGTTCATAATTTTAAAAAATAATGGTCAAATCTCTGCATTAGCAAACGTAAAAGCCAAATTGTGTAGATTAAAAAGAAATAGAAATAGTTTTATTGTTAGTCCTTAGCTAGGGCTGCATGTATGAAAATTGTGATATAAAACCTTAATTAGTGTGAAGTTTTTAAGTTGAGATATTCATTCATCTTAATAGAAAAACCCAATATGAGTAAACTGTAGTTTTTTGTAATTTGTAATGTCCCCATAAAATTTAAGTCTATTTGGCAAATAATATAAGAATTAATTGCTATCATGTTCATTCTAGTAGATGATTACATTAGTCGTTGTTTGTAGCATTGCGTACATATGTTTGGCAAAATGAAACATAATTAGTAAAAAATAATTCTTTCTTTGTGAAAAATCTCATGGAATTAATTCGAGGATTAAACACCCTATATACATCTCAATCATCAGCTAATTACAAACACAAGTATTTGAGATTTCAAAAGCCTCTAAACACATCTTCTCTTGAATTTCATACTCAATGGTGGATCATCAACACCACCAAAGGATCATAGTGAGTTTAATTATAATCACAGCATTGCACCCCAAAAAAAATGCAATATATTAGAGATAGAACAAGTATAAAATATAAAGGTCCAAAATGAAGAAAATTCCAAGGTGGGATAATGTTAAACTAGCAAGTACCATGCAAATGATCAAATAACATGGACATGTGAATCATATAAGTGTGAGAACCACCAACAAAAAGTACTTAATAACAGCTTCTATTTGAAGCTTGTTAGTTAGGAACCCAGCTAAGTGCTGAAGAGGCTGACTCTTGGTCCTTAAGTTTCAGCCAATTTTGTCTTTGTCTTCTCCCACAAGAAGTTGGTCCCTCAAGTTTATGTCACTAAATGCTCCACATGGGTGGGAACTGTGAACTAATTAAGATCAACCCCCCAATGCAAATATGCAATTATGATTTTCCTAGCTAGCTAGCTAGATGCAATTTAAATGTTGAGAGATTTGTACCTGTTTTTTTTTTTGGGATGTATGGAAATCAATCATGGAGCATATGATGATGATGTTCATGCAAGATCCAAGTCCAACAACTATGCTTATCGACTCATTTCCATCTCAATCACAAATTATCAAATCTTTTCATAATGATCAATTAGTCATATATGCATATTATTTAAGATATCTTCCTAATAATTTTTGTTACATATTGGTTATTTGTTCCTAGTCTAATGGTCTTGAAATTTTCAATACATTATCATAACTAAATTGTTATATTGTATCTTACTGAAATACTTGCTTCCCTAATAGAGTTATAGGCTCATACTAGAGATGATTAACATGGGCTCGATCCGGTCCGAAATGGGCGGGTTCTGTGCAAGACTTTTTTGACCCGCGGTTTTGGCCCGGCCCGATTTTTTAGGGGAAAAAACCGGGCCACTGGCATCTTAAATACGGAAAATAGGCTAAATTTTGGCCCGGCCCGAATTAGCGGGTTTTGCCGCGGGAATTTCGTCCCGAGGCTTGGCCCCTTTGGCTCGTGGCTTTGGCCGAAACGGGCCACTTTGTTTGGCCAAAGCCCTATAATCACCTCTAGCTCATAATACTGCACCATTTAAGAGTGAGGCAATAGCCTAATTAATGCTGGTAGGCTTACTACCTCCTGGTGCTCATAAGTCATAAGGTGGGTTTAAATCTCTCCATGCAGGAGAGTTTTAATTAGGGGGAGGGGGGCAATAATTGTTGGGTTAGTTGAGTTGATCAATTTGAGATGTTGTCTGATTCAGACCCATATGTATTAAAAGGTTTTGATATACACAGCCCTTAGGATTCCATCACTTACATATAAAGCTTAAATACAAATGCTTAGAAACTTATGGAATGCTTATTAATTTATTCTTAAGATTACCATTTTTAAACTTCTTATATACAAATTTCAAGGGTTAGATATATCATTTTCCTTTAATAAAATACTAATTTATCACCTTTTAGTTAAATAAACTACATCACTTATCAAAAATATGTATTGAATTATGTGATAAATAAACCTAATTAACCAAAAAAAATCATGTTGATAAAAGGAAAAATAATACTTGCATATATATGATAATGATGTAAAACCAAATCACTTTACTTTGGGTGGGAAAGAATAGGGCCTCATTGACATAAGGAAGAAAGACTCCGAAATTGATCTTTAAAAAAGAATTGACAAAGCCAAGAAAATAAAGGACAAGATGCACTTCCGAGTTCCGCCTTGTTCGTACTTACTAAAATGCATGAGAAATGTTCGTAAAGATTAAGAATTATCACGAGTAGTATTTTACTAAGCGCGTCAATTCTTGGATCCGAGCGATATTAAATTTGAGCTAGTTGCTTTCAGCATTCAGTCATTCAGATTTTAGCCTAGTATTGGATCCCTATGTTTTTTATGAGTTTCCCTAACAAACCTCCTTTTTGCAATTTGGGCCCCAAAAACCAACATGCATCCCTGAGGCAATGTTAATGTTTCATGAACCCTCGTCCCCTCCGGCCTCCGACCTTCCCCCACAAAGGGGCACAAAACTTTTAATTCCAATAATCATGTGAAAAAAATATTTTTCGTAAATAAAAATCTATTTCAACATTAATTTTTTGTCCCCGTGGTAATATGAACGGTCCCGTCAGACCAAAACCTCTCGCAGTGTTAACCCGTCCCGAGCTATGCAGACACTTTGAGAATGGGGGAAGGAAATCCCTCTCCCAAAGATCCCCTAATGGGGATCGAACCCCCAACCTCAAGGTTGGAAGGTTATTTCTTTACCACTAAGCCAAGCTTAGCTTTATATCAATGTATATATACAAAATAATTCTTCTCTTTTCAAATACTTCTTCTCTTTTCAAATAATTTAAAAAAATAGAAGTTTAATTTTTTTTTATATGTAATAAGTAATTTGAAAATACCAAATTTTATCATAAACAAATGTCTAGTGAACTTAACTTGTAATAATTTATCTATATAATTACATATAAAATATGGAAAGATTATTGTAACACAAGTTCTTCGATAAGATGGGTGTACAATATGATTATGGTAAAACCAAGCTTCTTTATAATTAGAAGATCATATGCTTCTTCGAAAAAGAAATTATAATCTAACCTCCATGATTTATCTCAGTCACATGTGTTGGGCCCACGAGTCCACCAACAGCTCCACCATTAGTATGATATTGTCCGTATTGGGCCTAGCCCGCACGGATTTGTTTTTGGGCTCCTTCCCAAAAGGCCTCATACTAATGTAGTTGGTGAACTCTTATAAACTAGGTGACTTCTTCTTATCTCTCCGATGTGGGACTTGGGATGTATACCCAACAATCCTCCCCTCAGACCAAGGACCACAAGCCTCCCCTCCAGCAATAATCCGTCTATCATCTTGTACCGCCGCCAACCTGCGGAACACGCCGCCTGA
Source organism: Beta corolliflora (assembly GCA_947648045.1). Classification (NCBI taxonomy): domain Eukaryota; kingdom Viridiplantae; phylum Streptophyta; class Magnoliopsida; order Caryophyllales; family Amaranthaceae; genus Beta; species Beta corolliflora. Next base: position 621,994 of record CANSZD010003441.1, read on the forward strand.
CTACCACAATATCAGGAGGACTTTCGACACAAGGCACCAAACACAGATTTTCCATCGCGAGGTCACACTGAGAGCTAACCACATCTCCTTAGATTTCATGCACCATGCCTCAGACATGTCCATGCATTGACTTAACTGAGTCACCCATCTTTGAGAACCATACAGAATACCACCAAAGACTTGCACTCACGCCTTAGAGCTACAACCGCTCTGCACCCTGCGTACTCCAGCAAGCCGACCATGGGATCCACCATTGTATGCGTGTTCTCCCAGCCGAACCGTCGGCTCTGATACCAATTGTTGAGAATTAGATTAAGCAAACCAACTAATTACTTGTAATTAACACTAAGCAACAAACAATGGAAAGTGATGAAACTAAGCATAAATAGGAAAGCAATGAAAAGCACACCGATTAACGTGGGAAAACCCGAGCACCGGGAGAAAAAACCCACCAAGCAAGCACCTTTGATTAATGAAGAAAATGGATGAACAATACAAGCATTAATG